>JAFBJS010000917.1:409253-440313 GCA_016785265.1 Paraplagusia blochii
TGAATCGGATCGTAGCCTGTGAATCGAGATATGAATTGGATCGTTATGTGAGTGAATCGTCACAGCCCTAACATCTATGTTTTTGTTGCAAGACTAAACATGCAATTCAACAATGCCTTGCGTTTGTTTCCATGTGGAACAAATTGTTCTGAGATGCACAAATCCGTTAACTTTTTTTTCCCCACAAAAATTAAAGTATTTGTATCATGAAATTTGTAAAAGCGTTGACAGCAGTGCCACTAATATAATTAGGGCTTTTAAACTGTAACAAAGAATCACAGTTAAACTGACTTCCTGTCAACGCAACATAGTTAAAACTGTTAACAAGTGAAACTCTGCTAATTTTCTCCATTAAATATAAAGCCAATATGACAAGACGAAAAAAAAAAAAAAAAAAGTTTGGAACTCCTTAAATATTTTCCGGCACAAAAACAAAACAAACATTTGCTTTTCTTTCATCACCGTCTGCAATAACTCCCTGCGTTATTTGTTATTTTCTGCCTTTGTCTCTCAGCTCTTTTCATTCACAAATGCCCATTTGTTTCCAGCAACAAGCAGCCTTTATGTAGACACTGCACATTGTACTGGAGTGTGGGTGCGTTCCCCCTCGTTGGCACGCAGGCACCGACCAAAGTGGAGGCAAAGAAGTGGATAACAATGCGTCTTTTGTCCTTGATGGCACAGCCGTTTAAGATAGGATCTCGCCACTTTCATGCACTCACTATTAACAATAACAGACCAGTTTATAATGGTGGATGTCAGATTTTTCTCTAACACAACCATTGTACTTGTGAGACCGACTTCACAACTTTGCATGCAGAACAACTTTGCTGGCCCTGCAGCTACTGAGATGTCAAACCAGTAGGACATTAAACCTATGAGACACCATCTTTCTTTGGGTTTTTTATTTGATTAATCATTATTGTCCTTATTTGGTGCTTGTCCCTAATTTGGGTGTTGTCACAGTGAATCAATGTTCTCCATCTCCCCCTGTCCTCTGTATCTTCTGCTCCAACTCCAACTCCCACCATGTCCTCCCTCACTGCATCCATCAATCTCCTCTTTGTCTCCTACCTGGTAGCTCCATCTCTATGATCATTCTTCAAACAATGTATCCACTGTCCCTCCTCTGAACATGTCCAAACCATCTCCATCTAGCTTCTCTAATTTTTTCTCCAAACCTTCCTGTCTGTGTTGTCCCTCTAATCACCTCATTCCTGATCCTATCCATCCTTGTCTCTCCTAAAGAGAATCTCAGCATCACTAACTCCTCCACCTCCAGCTCTGTCTCTTGTCTTCTACCTATTCCTAGTGTCTCTAATCCATACATCAATGTATCCACCGTCTCTCCTCTGAATATGTCCAAACCATCTCAATCTGTCTTCTCTAGCTTTTTCGCCAAACCTTCCTGTCTGTGTTGTCCCTCTAATCACCTCATTCCTGATTATTACTAATCACAGTAGAATTTCTAATAATTATGATTAACAAAGATCACAGATGACTCAGCATTCTACGCCACCCATAGCCAAAGTAGTTGTCTAGAGATTGGGTCATCGGGGGTCCCTGCCCACCACTACCACCCAAATCACAAGGCGCTTGACCCTTAAGAACCTACTTGAAGCATTCTTCAGGCTATGCCCGGCTGGGTCCCACGGGTGAAGACCCACTTAAGAGGACAGGTTGCGTAGGTCAGAGGAGGACACAGGACATGCTTGATCGATGATGTTGCCTTGGGATACATGCACCCAACTCTTGTCCCCATGATCCGTCCCCAGAAGCAGACTAAGATAAATGGACATTCATAAAAAAGTATAACTTAACATATTATCTGTGACTTAAAATGTCAGAATTAGGCAAATTACAAAACACCACACAACTCGAGGCTGGCCTTGCTCTCAAAGCAAGCAGTCTCCATGACAACGCCCAAATTACACTGCACCTTACCGCCCCCTCCAGGTGGTGATCCCGCTCGAAGGAACATACCGCCCTGACCAGGATTTTATCTTGCCCAGGAGGTGAACCCTGCAGTTCCAGAACAATAACAGAGACATTGACTCTGGGCCAAAGTGCCTCTTGGTGAGGACCTTGTCCTGAAAAACATCAGGTATACTGACACAACTGACAAATGACTTGTAAGGGACTATGGACTGATTCGACCCGGAGCAGCATCACTGAGTGCATGGCAGTCAGTAGTCCCCAGGTGACAGTTGACGGTTTCACAATCACATTCTGGGCCTTAAGGTGGTATTTAAAGCTCAGGTGTTTTTGTGAAGAAAAACAAGAACAGACAACTCTTCCCCACAACGTGTGTAAATTGCAACCTGTATTAAGTGACAAGTGGATGCAGTTTTTAACTAAAAAGGGTTAGGGTTTGACTCGTAGGCCACAGTTGTTCCTAAAACTGGACATAGAGACTGCGTTGAGAGATGATACATGTAGCGTTCATGCGAAATGAGATAAATGAAATGTTAAAGTTGGGCTTAAAAGCAGACCTGTGAAAATGCTTTTTAGCTTTTTCAATGTCATCTAAAGGAGAAAACATGCAAATTGAGGGCAGAGGCAAAAATCTGACCACAAAAATAACTATTTGTACAATTTGGAAAAGTTATGAGGAAACATCTAGTTGCTAGTGCTTGACTAAGCTTCATTTTTTCACCATACATAAGACACCAGACATTCTTAATAAAGAAATGGAATTTTCTGAAGGTAGGAATTAGTTAATTGGTTTTAAGTTATTTTTAATAAGGATGTGATCCAGATCTAAGTGGGGATGTTGTAGGAGGATTTAACTCTTATCTAGGGACTTCATTGTATTCAATCTCCTCAACTCATGTCCAGACCATCTCCACCTCCACCCTCTCTAACTCAATCTGCAAGCCCCTCCACCTTAACTTACCCACTGATCTACAATACAATTACAATTACATTATAATTGTACATTACAGTACAATTTGTAAAAGTTTAATCTTCAGAAAATACCTACACAATCATTTTGACAGTCCCCAAAATCGTGTTCTTTAGTCTCCCTTTCATCATAGAAGCTTCTAGACTAGACATGCTACTTCAGCTCTACAGGCTATACATCGTGTGCTCATTTCCTAAGGTTTCCATCACCTCCCACATCAGACAAAGACTTGAAGACTAATAACCAGCTTTTATTGGGCCTGATGAATTGCATCCCCAGAAGGATACTGAAACAACAGCCCGACGGTCGTTATTCAACATGAAAAATGTGCCTCCGTTATAATGTCGCTTTCATAAATAAATCCATGACTGGACTTCCACATTTCACGTCACTGAGTCACTGTTTCTCCTAATAATCAATAGCGCTGTTCATCACAAACAGGGAGAAATGGCGGCGTTAGCGGTTGGTTATGTCTAAAATGGAATTGATTAATTAATGTGATGTGGAGGACAGCTGTTTACGATGCTTGTTGTGTCCAGTCTCTGTTTTCCTGTCAGCACTTCATGTCGCGCTCTGAAAATACCAGACTGAACTTTCGTTTCGGTCCCAATTATCCCAGCATTCAGCTCTAATTATTGTTTTTCTCTTTTGTGCAGTTTGGAAGTTTTAACTCTCAGTCTCTTGGTCCAAGTCTATTCCCAAACACACCATCCATTACAGCTGTGTGCAAACTTCTCTAATCCCATCAGGGAAAAATCACAGCTCCGTAGAAGCCTGTCTTCATGGCTATTTAATCTGTCCGGACCCAGCAGACCATTAAACCTGGCCAGAAGGCCTAACATTTGATTTTTTTTTTTATTTTTTTTTTTAGATCTAACCAAAAACACATAGAAGTCTGTTTTAGTCAAACGTTTTAGTTTTTTTTTTTCATATTTTTTTCTCTTTTTTTATCTATATCTAATGATGAATATATATTTTTACAAATTTTTACAAATATTAATACAAAATTTTGACTCCAAAAAGTGAAACAGATGGTTGAGCTCAAGTTATCAGCTTTGTTGGATGTGAACTAGTAAATCTCATTCTTGGAACACGTTCAGTTCTGAGGACAAACAGAAAATTGGTGCCAAATTGTTTAAAATTAATCATACTTTCCAATCCCGTCACCTTAGTGTGGTTATTCTCCTTCTGTTTGACATGAGGGACTGAGATTTAGTATCTGTGTCCAATTTCTGGGTCCTCATAGCCAGAACTAGTGGATTGACCTGTTATATTGTTTAGCCAGCAAAGGTGAAATGTAAAGTTTCTCACATTCATGCATCTACTTACCATCACTGTACTGTATCATCTTGCTATAGCATCTTTGAACTACCCGATATTATGTTTAGAAAATAGAACATTTAGGTCACATTTAGCTTTTTGGTGAAAGGTTCATTGGAAAATATCAAGGTATTACATACAGAATATATCTGTTTCAGGGATTCATGAGCAATGGTACATGTGGTCAAGCTAAATCAGTGGTCAACAAATTGATTCTAACCAGAGCGCTATACATATGGGTTGGAACAAAGCGTTGTTATGGAAAACTAACACAAAATCATATAGGGACAGTGAAGGGTCTTCACCTCAGCCCAGAGGCAATGTCCCTGTCAATGTCCCTGTCAAATCCCAGTTAGATTTAGGTGGCAGTCAAGGAGACTGCTGCTCCCATGATCCAGGATCCAGGAACCGTTGATGGATGGAAGGAAAGATTTTAATTCTCAGTAGTTTGGGTTCCAAAAAACACAATTTTATTTGGCCATATCTTTTTTCCACATAATACAAAAGTGATATTCCCACCTTCACCTGGTTTTGTGGGGGCCGTAGTCAACTCCAACAATCCTGGGGTTAGGATGTGCTTCACCCTGGAGAGTTTTCGGTTCATAACTAGGCCACACAAAGTGCTGAAACACCATTAATAAACATAGTGGGTCCATTTAGGGTGTTTAGTTGAGGACATCCTTCATGTCTTTGGACTGTAGGAGGAAAAAGACTTTTGCAGTAGGGAAAGAACCCAAACCACCAATGTTCTACATTGTGACCCAGTTTTTATTGAATGTTTCCTCCTTTCTGTATTAATAAATATTATAAATATAGATGAATATATTTGGATTCATGTTCAGGCCTATATAAGGCAGGCGTCTCACTTCCCGGGTGATGTTGGAGGTTCACAGGTCTCTGTGGTTCTGCACTGCCACAGTGTTCACGTACAATGGAGACTCACCTCCAAAACAGTGCACCCAGAGGAATCTATCACACAGTTCCATTAACACTTTTACTTCATCTTCCTCTCCACACCTTGGTCCCCTCATTAATCAACAGACCAACCCGCAGGGTTCTCCGTCTTCAGATAAGCGCTGTTCCACCGGGTGTTTATGTGGTTAAACTGTGTGTTGGTGCGTTTGCATACAGTTTAGCGTGTGCACACTCCCACACTCTGAGGTGCGAGCAGATGTGTGAAGTTTCACATTGTTCCAGAAGGATCTGAGATTGCATAAATCACGGCATCATTTAATTTAGGAGCAGACGTTTGATTAAAAAAAAAAAAAAAAAAAAAAAGAAAAGAAAAGGTGTTAGCGCATACAGACAGTCATTTATCCCCTTCAAACTGCTGCCTAAGTCGGTCCAATCATGAAGCGATCCCATGGTGTAACATCAAATAGGGCATTTTGGGGATGAGCTGTCAAAGCTGAATGAAGGGAGTTATTCTTAGAATTTCAGAAAGTTCCACTTCCCTCTTTTTTTTGTATTTGACTCACACGCTATAATGAGTTCTTCTCCTGCTGTTACCTTTCATCAGCTTGCTTGCCAAGCAATTTTTAGTACAGTGAGCAGCCAAAGATAGCCTCAGCTGTGTGTCTGTGTGCGTTAGGGTCTCGTCTTCGAGCTTTTGTTCTTAATTTACCCGCAGCGTTAGATCCATAAACGTTATATCAGAAATAAATATATTATGTGTCGCACCTGCTAAGCATGATACGTGTTTAAATAGCGTCGACTTAACTTTCATCCTTGACCTTAAAGTTCCCAATTCAACAGTCGGAGTGAGAATACAGCGAGAACGCTGTGTTTGTCTCCGTTAAGTTTGTAACACTTTACCCAGAGACAACACTCGCTTCTCCCTCATGGAAAATCTTTTAATAGTGAAGGGGCGACAGTTTACTTCTCACTAACCAGTATGAGTTAATGCCATATAGTGTTTCGAGGTTTGAGGTGTTGGGGGGGCGGTCGCATCATTCTTTGTCATGGTCACACTTTGAAGTATGTAGAGCCGGTGCACACTATTCCACTTCCTATTAAAGTGCTTTTTAATATTTTCCCAACAATTATTGTGCAGCGAATGAATTTTGAACACAGTTGCCAGGGGAAATGGGGCGGGGAAAAAAAAAAAGCCTTGGCAGGGACACTTTGAGTGGATCATTTAAGGTCATAATGGGGACAATAATGGCTCTAAAGAGTCGTAAAACAATACAAAACATTGGGTTCTGGATAAAGGTCCGGAGTGAAATAAGTGATGTAAGGAGGCCATAATGAGGCTAACTTGTGGTGCGTTCGATGACAGAAATTTAGACAATTAAGTGGAGAGGGACTATTTGCCCAAATGTATGTTTGTCCCCTTTGGTTTCCCTCCTTGATTTTTCAAACTAAATGATTCGAGTGACACTGTTCGCAGTGAGCCCAAATCTCTCCTCTTGGGTTTTCAGAAAACAGTTGAAGCCCGTGTGGGGAACAGTGCTTTTACCCCGAACATCAGAGAGGGAATATCTCTTTAGAATTAATCCTGGGGGGATTACTGCTTTTAGGGCCGGCGTAGAAATTCAAATTACACTTTCACAAAGATGTCCTCAAAAAAACACCCAGCGCTTTGTACTATCTTACTGAACATCAAAGCACAGCTTTCTTGGCTTTATTAGAATTCAAAGTCTTTATTTGTTTGATAATAAAGTAGCCGGCTAATGGGGCTGTAATTAATCTGCAGCATTGATGGACGTACATCATGACGGCCACTGCTTTTATCATCTTCATTTCATCTCCGTCTGATTCAGAATGAATAGGTGGCTTCTGAGAGTCTCCGTTTGTTTTTATGTCTCAAACCTTTACATGTTCGTAATGATTTTTTTCTTTTTTCTCCAGTCTGCTTCTGATGTTGATGTATCGTGGCTGTTATATGATTGAAAGCAAATGCTGAATTTGCTTTCAAACATTTAGAGAGAAAACAAGCATGGATAGACTTACAAACATTTACCTGTCTTGGCCTTGGACTGTAGCCCGGGACATTGGGAATAAACAAATGCACACATTTGAGAATGTGAGAAATCCAAAGAGAAAAAAAAAAGGTCGTTACCTAGATGGAACTGTTGATCATCTTACCCCAAGAGACCAAATCAAGTTTTTATTATTCAAGAATGATGTTAAATACTATTTCATTTCATTTTTGCATATAACTAAGACACTATGGAAAGGTAGAAGACAGGAGGCAGAGCTGGAGGAGTTAAAGATGCTGAGATTCTCTTTAGGAGAGACAAGGATGGACAGGATTAGGAAGGAGGTGATTAGAGGGACAACACAGACAGGAAGGTTTGGAGAAAAAACTAGAGCAGCCAGATTGAGCTGGTTTGGACATGTTTAGATGAGGGACAGTGGATACATTGGTAGAAGAATGATCCTAGAGATGGAGCTACCAGGTAGGAGACAAAGAGGAGATTGATGGATGCAGTGAGGGAGGACATGGAGGTAGTTGGAGATAGAGTAGAAGATGACAGGGTGAGAAATTGTTGACTCGCTGTGGCAACCCTTGAAAAAAGGAAAAGCCGGAAGGAGAAGACACAACTACAAAACATACTTTGATGCTATTGGATGGTGACACACATTTTGGACAACATTCTGGAAGCCGTTCATAGATATTTAATAGAGAAAATACTTTTCAGTATAAGGAAACTAATGATTGTAAATCTGACTGACTGCTGAGGAAATAATAATGAAATGAGCCTTAAGTTAAGTGAGCTCATGGACACATTATCTATTTTGCTTGGTTATCAAAACAACAACAGTCATATTCATTGTACAATTACAGCCAGAGCCACAGAACTGCTGCTGTCGCTGTATTTGCTACAGCACAATCGCTGCACCACGTCTCAATCATTAATTGCACTGTGAGCAAACCTGCAGTGCTTTCCCACCAGGAATGTAATTCAACCATGACAGGCTGTTGTCTCTGAGCACCATAGAGTCTGATGTTAAAGCACAGCCTTTTGTGGCCCAATGTGGGGCCATGTATTTGGACAAATCCACAGTCAAAGCTGTACTTGGATGCATTGGTGCCTCTGCATCTGGAGACAAGAGAAAGGTGAAAATGAAAATGAGGAAATTATGGCTTGAAATTTGAAAACAAAGATAAATTATTATGGCAATTATTTGTGCCACTGCATTTATGGCTATGACTATGAATTCAACTAGGCCTGATAAATATATATATATATATATATATATATACATATACATACATACATACATACATACATACATACATACATACACACACACACATACATACTATACAATGTCACAATGACAATAAGTTTTCTTATAGGCCTTATATATTATTACTATTATTATTATTATTATTATTATTATATATTATAACTAGAATAAAATGTGACTTGTATCATGATAACTTTGTGAATTTGTCATGTTGTTTTGGTGATGAAAGTCTTATGGCCGTAAAGGTACTTCTGGGGCGGTTGCAGAAAACTTGGCCTTAAAATCTATGCAAAATAATAAAAACAATGAATGGAGAAACCATGCAGCAACATGCAGGATCACCAACTCCAGGCTGGAATCATCTGTGAACAGCTCAGTCACATCAACCAGACAGACTCTGATAATGAGGAGACTGAAATCACACATTGTTAAACTGACAACCAACAATACAAAACAACAAATACAACATCACAAATTTAATCAGAACAGATAAATATAAATATGTACGTTTGTTCCCATAACTTCATCTGGGAACAAACACCATTACTGGGCTTTGTGTCTTTCTCCCAAGCCGACAGTATTGCCCTCTATTTATGGATTAATTCAGATAAACACTGAAGCCACAGCCTGGTGGGGGGTTGGGGAGGGCACAGTGGTGGGCAGCTTGTCAGCAAGGGTATTCTGCCGTAGTCAAATCCTTCTTTGTCTGCACGTTTTTGTCTGCGAACACTTTATCCTTCGTGCATGGATTAAATGGAAATTGCTGTGTGCGTGCGTGAGGGAGAGGATTGCTGACTGAAGCTGTAACAGAAAAGACAGTTTGGATGAGGGATGGCTTAAAGAGCAAGCAATTGTCATAATGATGACTTAAGGCATGCACAGAGTCTACGGCCGCCTCATATACCGTAGCAACCAGTTGCCTGCCAAACTCAATGTCAACAGAGTCAATAGTGGCTGAAATATACGGCAGGATACCTTCACCACAGTGGAGTAAGCGATATTATGATGCAGTGTGTGCAGATGATGGGATTATGATTGCACTGTAATATTTTGTCCTCTGCCTTCCTGTTACAACAGCATTTCCTCAGCTGGCCCGTGTCAGGTGATCCTGTTCTTGTCCAGCGCTGTGAAAGTAAACCGAATCGAGTCGACACCACCTGTCCGTTCTCCCGCTGACTCCCTCATGTGGGGAGGGAGCAAGAGAGAGAGGGAGAAACTTCAGTATCGACCCATATTGCCTTTGGAAAAATTTGACTATTTTTGTATGTTGAAAAATGCTCACTAGCTGTGATGGGCTGGACCTGCACGGAGTGTGACATTTTAACAAATGTTTCCCTGCTCGCTGCACGGCACGGGTCAAACATCTCCCTTGTTTCCCTCACAGTAACAGAAAGAAAAAGAGGCAACAACATGTAGAGAAATTCTTTGACCTGCTCTGGTTTCATTTGCATTAGAACTAAAATGTCAAGTCAGAGCTCTGCCACAGTCTGAAAACACCGTGGCCCAAATGTTCTCAGAAAGGTACTGTATTTATGAATGGGAGTCTGTTTTTCTTAACACTGATCATAGATATTAGTTCTTTTTTTTTCACTTAATAAAGTTACTAACATTATTAGCAGCATGACTTTATTATTGTAATGGGTAATAGAGCTTTTAACTTTAAACTCCACCCCAAAACCACCCTGAAAAAAAAAAAGAAAATTCTTTGACCTTTAATTTAAGAAGGTAGTAAAGTAGTTACTTTCATGTGAGTAACTCAGTTACCAACTCTTACTTTACTTTTTGGAAGAAGTAACTAGTAGCTGTAACTCATTACTTTTTCAAAGTAAAGTGCACAACACTGTCCTTGAGACATAACTAAGGCTTATATTAAATCCTGCATAAGCATGTTTTACTGTTGCAACTATGGCTTAGAACAGGCAGGGGCAAAGTAAGGCCCGGGGGCCCAGATGTGGCCCATTCTGCTCCGTAATCCAGGCAACCAAACTTCTACAAATTATATAATTGGTTTGTGCTGTGATTGTTCTTTTGCTTTTTCCACCAAAGCCTGGGTTTACTCTAGATGGCAGAATCAACGATACAGATGCATTTATTTTAATTTTAGCCCATAGGCATAACATTTAAATGTCATTTAAATCTAATTTTAGGACTTATTGTGTCCGGCAAGTAGAATCTATTTGCCCACAGCTAGTTTAGAACTAAGTCAGTTTACAAAACAACTCAGTTCTTCCTGATGGTACCCTGATCGGACCCCAGGAGCCAGAGATGAACTAGCTGTATTAATACCTTCATGCAGCACTGTGTCTAGTATTGCAAAGCCTTATCCTTGTTTTGGTTGAATTGTTTTACACATTAATTGTTTGATGCCATGGTACTTTTGCCTCCTGGGCAAGATCGAATCCCAGTAAGGGTGGTTACTCTAGGTGCTGAGTCCACTGGAATGAGTCAGCCATAATGGGTCCCAGAATTGGACACAGGGGCTGAGTCAAGGGCAGAAAGATGGAGAGTTTGGACTAAGATAAATGGCATGTAAATCTAAGATGCTAACCTTGTAATTGCTTTCATGACACTATCTTGGGGAAACAGGAATTTCAGGGAAAGGAAGGAAAGGAAAGCAAACTCCTTGTCATTGAGACATTGTGATTCACACCACAGCACATAACAAAATGTCACCTCTGCATTGAACCCATCACCAAAGTGAACAGTGAGCAGCTTCGAGCACCAGGGGGAGCTGTGTGTGGGGACGGTGCCATGCTCAGTGGTAACTTGGCGGTAGGGAGATTCTAATCGGGGACCTTGCGGACCCATATTTGCTTCCTTAACCACCGCATGTGGCTCCCGGGCCTTAGTTTGCCCACCCCTGGTGTAGATGGTGTCACCCAGTTCCATGGCTTTAATAATCCATGTGTAATGTCACACAGTCACAAGCGAGACCTTCTAAAAAATTGAATTTTTTTTTTTCTACTTTGTAAGTGTAACCAATACTCCTATATTACATTTCAAGACCAATTTGGCTCATGAATGTTTGATGAGAACGTCCAATCATGCATAGACAATGTGATGAGGAACAGGGGAAGAGAAATTTAGAAGTGGGAGAATGGCAAGGCTGGAGACAGAGACAAATCAGGCTTGGGGAGAAAGTGAAAAGGGGGGAGTGTGTCTATGTGGGAGGGGGTGGGTGGTGTAGTGCTGCTGAGGTAGCACTGCATTACACATGAGGATTTGAAATGGCCCAGATAAAGTAATCTATGATTAACTGGGGCGCGGCTGGCTCACCACCCTGCCAGCAGCTGTAGTTGGGGGCGAATTACAAAATTATGGCATGTCCAAACATTTGAAATAAGCCAAAAAATATATATCAGAACAGGGGAGAAAAGATTTCGTGGAGTATGAAGTTGCAGGGGGAGTCCGGGGTGACAGACAGCGGCGAGGGAGCCGAGTGACAGAGGAGGCAGGAGTGCAATTAAGACGGACCTTTGTAGACATCACATTTGGCAGAGACATGTTGAAATGTTAGAACAGTCCTTGGCGGATTTAGGGAGAGGAGCGGCAGGCTGGGGTCGTGGTTGGCGTAGTGATCGCCGTGCAATGATTGCTGCAACAACTGTCTGACAGGATAACAAATCAAATTATAAATATGGACACCGCAGCGCAGATCCCGCCACTGTCTGAAATTGATTGCCAGCACTGGGAGCTGATAAAGTCAGGGTCGGTCTGTCATAGTCCATCAGGCGTCATTATCACCAGGGGAACACTAAACCTTATGCAGAACTGAAGGAGGGAGAAGATTTGACGAGCTTGGCTGCTTCTTAAGAAAAAAAAAAAAAAAAAACAGCTAAGCGGTGATTCATTCTGCGGTTTTTATTATGAAAGAATTGAGCCATGTTAGTCGTACTGGTCTTATGGTTCAACTTTAAACTTAAAATAAGTTTCAGCCCACGATCAAAATTGAACATTTGTTCTTTGTACTAAATTGACAAAAATATTTCCAAGAATAAATTGGAAATAAACTTCTTTTTTATTACCATCTCAATCAGTGGCTATTTTTCTCACTTCTGTATTTGATAATAGTGAAACATTTTGTCCTAGTTGTACTCATCAGTATTCTATAAAATAACTTTGATATCGAAGCTGTACTACAATTTCCAACTTCTACTGAAATTGTACTTCACACTGCATATTAAAACAAGTGCCTACATATGCAAATAGTAACAGCATACATTTTTCAGCTCTTCACATCAAAATTTTCCAGAACCCACTTTTTGAGTGACAGCTTAGATAAAACAAAAAGTAGTTGACAATTTCTTTAGCCAAAAAATAAACAATATTTGCCTAACAAGTTATTAGGGAACATATACCGCAAACTGAACTTAGTCGTAGGTTCCCTCTTCAGTTCAAAAACTTTCAAAATAAACTTCTTGGTGACTGGAACGAGGAGCTAACTATAAATAGGTTCCCATGCACCAACTTTAAAAAAAAAAAAAACTTTTGCAGTAGGTCTAAAAATTTATCTGCTTCCAATCACTGTCTGGCTTATCAGTGTATCTTATCACAACAGCAACATTGCCAAAGAAAAGCCATCATAATTAAATAGCTTAATAGTGTTCTGGGACCAGACTTGGGTCCGGAAGGCTTCAGGTTCTAATCCACCAGCTGCCAGGTTGCCACTGAGGTCCTCTGATCATAGCACCGTCCCGACCCACATAACTCCTATAAGACTCGTCACCGACAGGAAGGCTCACAGTATGGTGCAGTGTGATTTGGGTGGCAGCCATGGAGACTGCTGCCCTTGCAACCCAGTAACAGAAAAGCGAATGAATGAATAAATGTTCTCTTCTCACCGTGGACAGAAAAAAAAGTTTAGATTTTGTCCTTTCCTTCTGGCTGAGTTACTCCTTAGTTCATTAATTTGATTAAGTCTGACACCGTGGTTTTGAAGAGTTTTTATTATGAAATTTGTTGACCTACCAGAGACAAAAAGCCAGAGCATTAGATCCTTCGTCGACCTCAAACAACCCCAGCACATTTATTGGCAGTGCATTTAGCCGCTGATAAAATATTTACCTCAGAGCCAGGACCGTCAACCTCACGGTGGAGTTAGTGAAAATTAATATTTCATGGTAGTCAATTCAATTCTTTTCGCAATTCTGCAAGCGGGAAAGGCTCTAAGTCACTAACAATGCCTCTGTTATTTCTTAAAAGGCCTGATGGTCTGAATTGGAAACCCAGAGCCAGAACCCACCTGAGCCAAACGTCTGGCCAGCGTCGGCCCGTTGCTCCATCTGTCATCACACTTTCGTGGAAAAACATCCCTGATTAGACCTTTTTTCCTGACTCTGAGGATATGGTACAATTGCACCGTGATCATTGGCACACACATTCGACACGACAGGAGGTTTGGAGTCTAAGAAGGTAGAAGGTGGTCTTAATCACTTTGCAACCTTCTCAGGGTCATGTAAGGATTCGTCACTCGCTGTTTGTACTTTTCAAAGTCACTCCGGCTTCTCCGCCTGGAGGGGAGAGAGAGAGAGCGAGAAAAGAAGCGTCCAGAAATATTAGTGGGACACATATGCTGAAGGAACAGGGCAGTGAATCAAAGACAGTAAAAGTATTTTTTTTTTCCCCATCTGATACTTTCTTGGCCGTTACATTATAAATCTGAAATACAAGCTGTTGTGCTCCGTGCAACAGAAGCTTTGAGGGATGAAGGGCAGCAGATCAGATTAAATATACCTTTTAAGAACAACTCATCACTGATGGTTTTTCACTATTTAGTCACCTGATTGACACATAGCTAGAAATGTGTGTGTGAAAGAATCTAGCCTCCGTTAACGTAACGTTGATATCGAAGAATCTCACTCCAGCCAGGTTATTGTGTGCGTCTCCATTTTTAAACAGGCATCTATGTTAGGTCTATTTTTTTTTTTTTAGTGATTGTGGGCGTGTAAGCATTTATCATGCACACTTTAGCTGCAGCATTGAAGTGCTTGAAATAATTTTGTCGTCTGTGAGGCTAATTTGGGACCCCAGCACCCCCAGCTGAGATGGAACACAGCAGTTAAATCTGGACTGGTACCATCGTGAGTGTTGAAGGACAATCTTGATTGGAGTGCTTTCATGGCTTCAAACATTTTACTTACGTTTTAATGAGACAAAAGTATGCGAAAAATTATATATTTCTCTCAATATTCTCATGCACTGTAGATTTAAGATTACTTCAAGAAAAGAGAAACAAATCAAAACATGGAATGTGCTTAATTCACCCAGTGAAGAGCTGTCACTAAAAGTAATGTTCCCAGCTCTAGTTTTTTTATGAGCTAACCCACATAACAAGTGGTTTTGCCAATGGTTGGACTTAAGGACACATTTGTCTGAGAAGTGGGACGGTTGTTCAATAATGCCCCAAATTTATTGTAACTCCGGCAAATAAATGGAGACTGTGGTTTAAGTCAGACTGGTTCATTACATGGACTGATATGTACTCGGAATTTCTCCACCAGACGTCTCAGCATAACATCACTCATCTTTTACATGTCCCTTAAAATTGGAGAACCTTTGTGACCTCAAAGCCCAGGCGTGCAGAGAATAGTTAGGATTACTTTTCCTCGACACAAAAGGTGAGTGATTTGTGCAAAACAAAAACAAAGTAAGACTATAAGAAACCTTGTCCTTGAACTGGTTACCACTGAGCCACTATGTTTACTGAGCTGTGGTGATTGAACGTCATGTATGATTTTCACATTGATCGAATGCACATTGTTCCAACTGAAAACAAATTTGTCTTGTGACGGTTGTGTTAGTTCTCCCTTGACCTTGAGGAACTTGGTTCTCGATGTAAACTGCTCTTCTATGTTAGCCTGTTCAACATCATTGTATGGAGCACAGCCAGGCAGCCCAGTTTGGGTGGTCACTGCCAACCCTGAGCATAGCTCTGCGCATCCAGTCATCACCATCATGGTCCATTAGTACAGTTTTCACATTGGCACTTAATTCGGTATTCGCTGTGACGCAAAAACCAGTTTCGCTCCCAGTTTGCGTTCACATTACAAACTAACGTGCATTTCTTCGCAACAAATGCACATTAACTAATCCACCTCTAGTCGGGGGGGTCGATACCAAATTAACTAATACGGGTGAAAGCAATAAAAAGTAAAACGGTTGTCGCCTCCCGCGTGTGTGTGAACACAACAACACCCATATTAGTTTAACCAGCTCGTAAAATGTCGCGCATGCTCTATACACAATTTACCACAATACACCGCTATATGTTGCTGCGTTATTTGGAACAGGATTACAAAACACTTCCTCATATTTTCTCTCCTTATCTTCTTCATTCGTTCTTTGTGTCTCCTTCTCATTGCCGTCTACGTCGCCTTGATCTTTCTTTAACCTGCTCCATTAATTCTTCAAAATTGCACGTGCGTTTGTTGACAGAATCCATGTTGATTAAAACTGAATATTAACGAGATCCCGTTATATAACAACGTGATCAAATTGAAACTGGACCATTTAAATATGGTTTGACTAATGCGCATTCGCTCCCTTATCGTGTGTGAATGCAAAGTGGGTATCAAATGCGCAGCGGATACCGAATTAAACTGAATGTGAATGCAAAGTGAATCGAATGTGGATTAATTAATATGGGATCAAATCCCGAATCACCTACTTCGGTATTCGATTCCGAAATTGAATGGGAAAACGGTATATATCACTACATAGAGTTTGGGTCAGGATTACATTCCCACTACAGTTGTTAATAACATTTTCTTTATCACCTGTTCATTTTTTCACATCCACCCATAGAACTGCGAACATGTTTGCGTCTTAATGCTCTTAATCTGAACATCACTCTGATGACTTATTTACATCATTAGCCATTTTCCAGTATCACCACTAAAGGCACCCACCCGTAAAACGCAGAAACGTGAATGGCATCTTCAGAGTAGCCATTAGTCCTGTACATCTTCATCTTAATTTCATTTTGAGCGGCACAACTTTTGGATATGAAGCACTGCACATTTCTTTGGCCATTTTAGTGTTGATACATCTAAACAGCAGGAAAGTTCAATAGGGGCTGGCATGGTGGAGTGTGATTTGAGTGGTTGTGGAGACCTGGAAACTGCAGATTAGGATAGTACAGATTGCATCTTACGTGATGCCATGAGAGGAAAAAAGACGTCCTCAGGAAATTCAGAACCAGTATCTCAGAAACAGACTCTGTGCCACAAAGATCACAAAATCACAGAAATCCTACAAAGACAGAGTGAAGGAGAGAGGTGTATATACAGGGCACCGGGTGACACAAGTGAGACTAATGGCACAGACACAGGTGAGTGTGAAGACACTGATTACTCCTATAACGCAGGAGGAAAATAGAGACAGAGAGACATCGTAGTTAGGGATGTCTGATATAACATTTACCGATACTGATATTAACCACTATTGCCCTTAATCTCTGATACTGATATGAACGAATATCAATATAGGCAGCTCATTTCCCCTGAATTATTGTGACACCAGCCTAAATACATTCTATAAATAACTGTGTACAACATAAACACACTACTTCAATGTGAGTTGTAGAAAAATGACACATTTTTACCATTTTGTCTGAAACAGTCCTATGATTCTTTGTGCCGCATTTGATGTTAACAACAAATGTCTAGCGTTGGACAGAAGAACTTTGTCACTTCCGTGTTGTTTTTCTTTACTTTGCTGCATAAAAAAGCCCTGTGATAAAGTGTTAAAATCTTACCCCCACCCTCACATGACCAGCTCCTTGCAGTCATTAAGAATTACAGTTTTCTATCCACAAAAAAACTCCAGACCACGGACATTTACTGTAGCATTGATCATTGTAGCTGTCCCTTTAAATGACATCATTAATCACGTGCCAGTCAGAGTGTCAGTACTGCAGACTCAGTTTCTCATGAGGAAGTCCAGCGTATTTGCCGAGAGGACGGTTTTGCAGCATTGGATTAATAATATTGAGGGGAAAAAAACGATCCTGATTTAATCTGATATTAAAGGTTATGCTCATATCGGCCCGATATTTATCGGTGGACTGATATATCGGACATCCCTAATCATAGTACTATAATCAATACTGCAGTGAAATTGGAATTTTATACGTTTGGAACCACTTTAGTAGAACATTTAGAAATTGTACAAATTAGGGCGCTCTGTGGTTATGAAATAAAAGCCAATAGTTTACTTTATCAGGTCAGGTTAATTAATTCATATCCAGATGTGTGTGTTTTTCCTGTTTCATTTTGAAAACATCGCAATATTCTGCTTCCATCTGGCTGTCTGTGATCCCAGCGCGGCTGTAATCCCCCCGCCTCCTGTCTGTGTACCACTGGCTCAGTGCAGTTGTTCTGGTAGAACTGGTGTTGATGAACTAGCTTCACCTCGCCAAGTGCCTCCTGAAGTGTTTTCCTCACCACAGACAGACCTCCCTAAAAGAGGAGAGATTGCCCTTGAAAATGTTCTCTCCAGTTCATTGCATCCTGCCACAAGTGCCATTTCTTTCCCCCTCACTGAATCTCTATTTGTGGATGGTCTTTTCTGTTGTTGTCGAGAGATGCTCTTCATAGAACGGCTGAAAAAGAACCTTATTCATATCTAATTTGATGTTTTCAGAATAGATTCAACCTCGTGACTGTTCTCGCATTTTGTTGTGTCGGAGGTGGAATCAGAAGTAGATTTCTTACATTCTCCCGAGCCACCTACACCGCTGTACAATCAGCACGGCTTTTTATAATGCCGACGTTTCCCTGTACTTGGAATTGCAAATTTGCTCAAGGTCAGGCGATTTGAATAGAATTGAAGGTGAAAGCCAATTTTCCGACTATTATTATGTTCACGTTCTTCGGAATTCAAATATTGTCTTATGATGTTCCACTTCACAGACCCTTCAGTGGTGATTTCAGAGCTTGGCTGAGAGCTTTGGATCCTTAACAGTTTGGGTTGTGTGATACGTCCTTGTTCTTTTCTCTTGTCCTCTCATTTGTCTCGTGCCAGAAAAAAAGTCACAAACACATGTATAACCAGCTGCCAGACAGTCAGAACCAGGGCTTTGAACCAGTTCAAGGAACAAAAAGCAGATTTGCTTGGAACAGAAACAAAACCAGAAACAATTGAATTTGTTCCGGGACAAAGTGTATTTAAAAATAATGCTAACCCATTAATACTGGTTTTATTTTGTTCTTAAAATCCTGTCTATCCTACAGTCAAAGTCATTAGTCTCCTAGTCTAGTCTATGGTAGTCTACAATGACCTGATGAGGTTGACTTCCTGTGACCTTCACTGACTGAATGGAGAGAGTGGGTGGACCATCAGACTATATGGGGCTCAAAGACAACAATAACAGGTCAATATTGGAGTCTGTCAAGATGGAAAATGTTAGTTTCAGACACAATATCAATATATTTGTCCATGTTGATGATGGACTGGTCAACATTACATATTGTTAATGGGTAGAAATGTATTATCAGCCTGTCTTGTTAGACTAGTTTCTTTGGAGAAGCAAAAAAAACAAAAACAAAAAAAACACCTCGTGTTTAGCTGGGAAGACGTTCTAAGAATCCCATGCAACAACATTTTTCCTGTGACCTGGCAGCAAACAAGTCTAAATGTCATGCAGATGGTTCCAGGGCAACATTACTGCATAATTAAATAACTGCTTAATTAAAATAAATGTTACAGTAATGGTTCAGGTCAGAACAAACTAATTGGCAAAGCATTCTGTTTAAAGGTCCTGGTCAGAACCAGTCACGGTCCAAACCAGCTATTTCCAATCATTTGTTAGTTGACTGGTGGGTCTCTAACCTTTAGGCTCCCTTGGTTTTTGCACAGAGATTGGAAAATAAGAAACTAGTGTTTAGTTTTAAATATATGAAAATATTCAGCTATAGTCTTAGTATTGGATGTTGCCCAGAGAACCTTCAATTACTGGGATTTACAGTCTGTTTT
Source organism: Paraplagusia blochii (assembly GCA_016785265.1). NCBI lineage: Eukaryota > Metazoa > Chordata > Actinopteri > Pleuronectiformes > Cynoglossidae > Paraplagusia > Paraplagusia blochii. The sequence continues at coordinate 428,650 of JAFBJS010000917.1, forward strand.
AATTTTGTTAAGGACCTAACATTAATATTTTGTAAATACGTAAACATGCCAGTTATACTCAGAATTAATCTTATGATCAGTGGGTAATGATGGCACCAGTGACCTCAAACAATAACAACAAATAAGAATAGTGACATATTTTAAAGAAAATTTTAATATCCTGAAGCCTTATAGCAGTAAACATAATATTCAATATTATGGTTTGTTTGCATGTGAGCATCTGGTGGACTAGGCCTGAGGGCACAATGAAATGACTGCATTTGTGAATGACTCTTCCAAGCAGTTCTGTCAGAAACCAAGATAATTTAATTCCATTCTATCTCTATTGGTGAGTTCCATGTGCTAGCATTAAAAATAAGAAGTCTGTTGAAAAGAGAAGACTTCCAATATGGACTCATTTGCTAGATAACATGGAAGAGACTGCAGAGAATGGTAACAAAAAAACAACAACTCAGACACACACAGCTACACACATCTTCAGGAAAACTTATGGTTGAAAACAAAGAGAACGAGAACAAGCACAACACACACCCAACCCCTGACAAACCACCAGCGACCGGTGCAAACCAGCTTTTTATTCCTGCACCACCAATTAGGGGACACCTGAAACACTTTGCCAATCAACCACGCACACCTGCATCACATTACAAATTCACACTGAGAAAAATGGGGAAACAAACAGTTTCCTATTTTCAACCACTATCATTGAAAGCAAGGAACACTAATACTGACTAAGGCACTTTTCTTATAGATTTTCCTATAAATAGAATGCTGTACCAAGATGTCAAAGTATTGAAAGTAGACTTGAGGTGGCAAAATTATGAGATACTGTAGCAGAAATAAGATATAACCAAGAGGTTATGCAGCCACATTCGAACAAAAGTTAAAATTTAACCAATGCCAGTAATGTTGGAAGCCATCAAGACATTTATTTTTTTCTTATTAGAGAATAAAAACCACCTCCCACCTTTCAATGTCCCTCTCGTGAAAACTCCAACTGGGCGATTTTAGACCATTGAAGGAGATGAGGTCTTTGAAGATGTTTTGAAGATGTTTTTTTGTTCTTAAAACCCTTCTCTCGCAGATGGCATCTAATGATTATGACACCAGTGACATCCAAGGATCCTCATGTGTCTCAGTTGGATCCTCTGGCTCAGGGCCGTTGAAATTCTTTTGGGGTCTACAACTTGACTTGTTTTTCTCATAACGCTCAGGATCTTTTAAGAAGGTTAAAATGACCATCATATGCCGTTTTCACACTGGCACTTAATTCGGTATTTGCTGCGATACTGGCTACGAAGCCAGTGTCGTTCCCCGTTTGCGTTCACATTACAAACTAACGCACGTTCGCTCCTCAACTAATGCACATTAACTAATCCACCTCTAGTCGGTGGTTTCGATATCGAATTAACTAATACGGGTGTAAAGCAATAAAAAGTATAAGGTTTGTCACTCCCCGCGTGTGTGTGAACACAACACCAGTATTAGTTTAACAAGCTCGTAAAATGCTACAGGAGCGGCTCATCTCCTTGTCAACCGCTAGATTACAAGGAGCTGCTTGCTGCATTATTAGGAACAGGATTACTAAACACTTCTTCATATTTTCTCTCCTTAACTTCTTCATTCGTTCTTTGTGTCTCCTTCTCATCACTTTCATACGTCGCTTTCTTTAACCTGCTCCATTTCTTCTTCGAAATTGCGTTTGTTGACAGAATCCATGTTGAATAAAACCGCATATTAGCGAAATCTCGTTATATAATCACTTGATCAAATTGAAACTGGACCATGGTTAGAACAATGCGCATTCGCTCCCTTATCGTGTGTGAATGCAAAGCGGGTATCGAATGCGCAGCGAATACCGAATTAAACTGAATGTGAACGCAAAGTGAATCGAATGCGGGTGAGTTAATACAGGGTCGAATCCCGAATTAACTACTTTGTTATTCAATACCGAATTGAATGAGAAAACAGTATTACTGCGTCTAACCAGAGCCACAATGGCACACTCAGAGGTTTAGCTTTTGCAGCTTAACAATCTAACTGGGTTAAAAAGAAAGCTTTTTGCTGTTGTCATCAGGAGGTCATAACAGTGTGGAGACCTGACAGAAAATGATACTAAATTCACATTTTTGCTGAATCCGTGGTCTTAAATTTCTGATTAGCTAATGAAATGCCAATCTCAGTTTAAAGTTTTTTTTTTAGAATAAATTGCTTACTCAATTTTTTTTTGCCTCACACCCATTTCGTCTTTTTGCATTTATAAGCACTACTTAGAACCATCTAAAGATCCAACATTGCAAAATGTGAATTCTTGCAATTTTTCAACTAGTCTTAAAATTGTGGTCAGGAGTAACTGCGTAGCTGCTACTTAGGGATTTTTTTTTTTTTTTCACGCTGGATCCGAGAACACGCATAGGAGAGAGGCCACTGTTCATTCATGGAGTTTTATATTGCATGTGTGTATTCATTTCTAGTATTGTCGCATTACTTAACTGTCTGTCCTCTTACCTGCATCCTAGAGATGTGTTGGTCGTTATGTTCTTGTGGCGCCTGGGTGGACGTGACTTGCGTAATCATGATGAAAATTGTAGATCCAAAGGCCGATATTACGGAGCTCTAGAAAATTCAGACAATCACGTCACATTGTTGATGAATTGCAGAGGCAATCAGAAATTACAAAGGCTGTGTAAACAGTTGTCTGATCAGCCACTACCCACTGCAGTAATCAGAGCCTGAGACACACAGACATTGTTGTCATTTCTGGCCACAGACCTGCCATTTCAGCCCATGCAAACAAGCCAAAAAAAAAAAAAAAAATCAATTCTGTTTGTCTGTTTTATTATTCATGAGATATTATTTTTCATTCCTTTGTGTGATGGAAGAAAACCACACATGTGTAGGGGAAGAAGAAACTGCTTCTATAGGCAAATATGGCAGATGCGTCATAGTGTTGCACAGTCAAAGGTTTTTTTGTTTTTTTTTACCTGCCATGTCAATAATCCACGAAATTAATTATATTTGTAGTTGCACTCCTAACCAGAACCAGTCTAAGAATGGAACTATGCTGACAAACGAATGACAGGTCTGGAAGCAGCAGAATTAAGTCCTATCCATTCATACACGGCGATGTACAATCTATGTCAGCGAGTGGGCTTTTGTGCCGGAGTAATTACTTAATCTGAGCTCCTGTGGTGAATTACTTTGTGTGCAGCAGGCAGGCGGCTTCCACGCAATCTTGTAAAAAGCCGAACCACGAGCATCTTTAATTTAGTTGTCCGAAAGAACGTGATGCACTAATGGCCGGTGTCACGTGCGATTCTTATCTGTCCCCACGTTCTGGGACAGACTTTGTTCCATTCTTCCTGAATTTTCTCAACTTGTCCAATGTGTTTCTCCGAAGTCCTAGAGGATAGTCCGCAGCACACTTTTCTCTTTTCGTTTGTTATTTACAATGTTCCTGGGCAACACTTAACTAGAACTGAGGCCCATCAAGGCGGGCCGATAAGGAGCGAGGGATCAGCTTTAGTCAATTACCGCAAAGTGCCGAGTTCAACTCAGTGGGCCTTTTATGAGGCACAGCAGCTGGGTAAACAAATTAATCGTATATCCACGGTTCCCCAACACAAGCATACGGCCCAAGGCAATCGTACATCAGGCAGAGTGATAGCTGCTGTCTTCACCGAGAAATAGAAGGGTCCCAATATTAAAGATGGCCAACGACGTGGGATTCATAAGGCATCATTCGTCGCACTTGGACTGCCTCTCTGCTGCCAATCTTCTTCCTGTGCTGGGTTTCGTTCCATCTCGACGTGGACACCACAAAGAAGAGACAGAGTCTTCGAGAATCTGTCCTTTCCAGAAATGTTCTGAACGGTGGAAACTGTCGTAACGGGGAAATGATGATGATATAACGATATAATCCCTGGATAATGAACAGTCCAGGGATTATAATAATAATGAGAGACTAAAGTAAAGGAAATGACATATTTGTCTATTGGCTTAGACTTTATGCTTTTTACCTTGACCTTGACAATGTCTGTTACGCAATATTTTCTGTTTGTCTGGTGCAAAGACCAGACTGCACCACAGTAATCGATACAATCATTTTCTGCGCAGCAGAGGAAGAGAGGTGTCTGGTGATAGTGTGTTTGTGTCTGCACTCTGTGGCCGAGCGTGTTCTGTTTTGCTTTTTCCAAAAAAAAACGAACTTTTGGGGATAACCTGTAACAGTTTGCGATGTTTGTGACTTCCCTTAGATCCAGGACTGCTCTAATAAGGTGGTGTGTAAGGGATACCGCATAAGAACTATAATATGTTACTTTTATTTCAGTTTCAGTTAAAATGTATGCAATTTTCTCATACCATGGACATGTTTGGTGGTAGATCTTTTATGATTTTCTTTAGAAAAGTTATCTAATATTGATTTTTCTGGCAGCTAAAAGTTTTTGGGTCACGGTTTGATTAATCTCTCACGGTACTTTGACTGTTCCTTTGTTTATTCCAGAACATGTATTTGATATTGCTGTCTTTTTCTCAGGCTTTAGTTCTCTCTTTTTTTGGCTTCGGGGGAACTGTGTCTCTGTAACAAGGTTGCTATCATTCTCTGTTGTCAGATTTTCCGGAGGTGTTGGCTGGTGTTCAAGAAAGCCTCCAGTAAAGGACCTCGCCGGTTAGAGAAGTACCCCGATGAGAAGGCAGCCTACTTCAGGAGCCTCCACAAGGTAAACAGACGTGACTCAGCCTTATATAACTGTGAAAATCATTCACCATTCATCTAAAGGCCATTCATTTGGATTCGTTTCCAGTCAGAGCTTTTCTCTGATGTGTTTGGTGGCGTTCTGTAAATGTCTGTTTCATATTTCTGGTCTTGGTCAGTCGAGGAAATGCAGCGTGTGTCGTGAGATGGTCACAATATCAGAAATCAATCCCTGCAATCTCCAGAGCTCGTCTCTTCAACCTTTCACTCAAAGAGCGCCGTCCGTGAAACTGAGTCTCAGGTCTCTCGTGATAATGTCTAATAAATGTCCCGTACATATTCATTACCTTTACTTAAGGTGGGATGAAAAAAAAATGTTTCCGCTCTGTTACGACGCGATCCTGGAGAAAGTATGATACATTAAAATGCGGTACTTATTACAAGAATCAGGGTGCATTAACACCTAATATACTGCTTCGCTGGTGCGCACCTGATGCAAGTTGGTTCCACTTTTCCATTTTTCATCTTCTTCAATTCACATTAAAATCCAAAGGCAAAACCTGAATTGACTCCATATGTCAGGAATGAAAGTCATGTACGTAGATATTCTGTTCATTACAATCTGGGCAATCGGAAGGGAAAGAAGTTGGAAACAGAACTGAAGTATTCCTCTTTTCGCCCCCGTTGGACCGTAACTTAAAAGTGATATTTTAGCCTGGTGGTTGTTCAAGGGCAGTCGTAATGCTGATGGTTCCCTGGGTTAAAATTAGTCTGAGAAATTATTGTACATTTTTCTTGTACCTCCACACAAGAGTAGAGTAAAAGTCTTCCCCTTTTCTTAAGGTAGTCTTAAAAGATTAGGTGGTAATAAAGACTCTTATTCAACTACTATTTCACTCACACTATTACAGTTACAATGGTGAGGAGCACAGAGCGCATATAAGCAGATGGTAATGGGAGATGGGGGCCACAGGTGTATTAAGTGAGGCTAATTTGATACCTGATAAAACACACTCTACTACAGCTGATGAAAAAAAGTTCAATTTCCTCCTGCAGTTGAGTGTAGCTTTTTGACCTCGGAGAGATCAGGGCGGCGGACGTTTTAACTTCTAATCCAGTTTATTGGTATTCCCTGCTGCTACACTATATCAGACATGAATTGTGGAAGAAGTATCTCCCTGCCTACTACATCATGCTGTCACAGCGGGTATTCTGTGTGGATCCGGCCCCCTGTCCCAGGGGCATCTCATACCCAGGACTGGAGTGAGCAATGAGTGCACACATGCATCAGTGCATCTGGTAATACATTGCCGAAAGATCAAGAAAGGTCTCGTCTGAGGGCTTCATTCACGCTGCACTGCTTCGGGAGGAAATAGGTGTCTGGTTTAAAGGAACGCTGAGAAAGGAGTAAAGAGTCTCGGTTAAATGTTACTAGTTAATAAATACTATGTGGCTCTTATTGGCTTTTGTTTTTGTTGTAAACGATTTAATGAGTGGATGCACAAACTAAACATCAACTTTAGCAAATGTGAGGACGATAATGTTCATTTTTGTTGATTATTATTAAGCTCTATATTTTTCCGACTATACGGTGTACTGGATTAGAAGGTGAAGGTATGCAGTTTTGGAAGTTATATAAAAATGATACAGTTATAATGATAGTATTTTATTTTTCAGACAATATCACCATGGCCTAGTTTTGGTCCCCTGCCCTGTGGTTGTACACTCTTGGACTGAAGCATTTTTTTTTCATTTTTTTTTTGTAGATTTGATGAACATTGTGTTTTTCGTCTGTGTTCACTGCATCCTAACACTAAGGTTGAAAATGTCATGTTTTTCTTGTGTAGCAACAATGTGTAGAGCTGTATTTGTTTTGTTTTTCTCTTTTCTTTTGCCATATTTTAAATTTTGCAGCATTGAAAAGGAGTTCAGGCACAAACAACGTCTATCTGCAGTGAAACAAACCTCGTTACATGGTTTTAACAGACATTAGTTATTATATCCACTTCCAAAGTGGAAGACATCCTTGTCATCACCGAGGCCTTTGATACACTGTTTATAATTGGGCTATAAAATGTGGCAGTAACAGAGAAGGAAGGTGAGACTGCTTTATATAATAGGAAAAAAAAAAAAAACACTGTTTTTTTTTCACACACAAATGCAGTAGGTTGGAAACAAACACAATACAAAGGGACTGAGAAACACAGCTGAACAACTCCTACACTTGATGCTGACTTTGTGTCAGTTGTGACAGTTATATGAATGAATAGCTCGCCTGAGGACAAATAAATACTTCATCTCCCAAGAGAGAGAAGAAACATCTCATATCATATAAATATTTAAGTACAATCTTTGAGGGGAATAATAAACAACAAATGAAAAAAAAAAAAAAAACATCTTAAATCTCGCAATAAAAACCTCCTCTCTCGTTATTTCTTTTTTTTAACGTTTTTTTTAAAGTTTTTTTTTTCGGCCAACGCAGGCCCAGTGATGAAGCACCGTGGCCTTTGGAAATTCATTTCCACCCAGCATTCATCTCATTCCCATTCAGTGGTGGTAGACAAACTGCTCTCACACCCGTACACACTCAGAGACTCATTACGGCGCCATGATCCGTACTCCAAAACCATCTCCATCCACCAATTACTAAAAAAAAAAAAAAAAACCCAAAAAAAAAAAAAAAAAAACATCTTAAATCTCGCAATAAAAACCTCCTCTCTCGTTATTTCTTTTTTTTAACGTTTTTTTTAACGTTTTTTTTTGCCTAATATAAGTAGATTGATAACAAGGAGCAGCCAATAAGGTGAAAACTCTGGATGTGATCAGGGATGGAGACCTTCTATCCACATATGTTGTGATCGTTACCCGGGCTTGTATTTTAACCTTTAACAGTAAAGCTTTTACAGTGTGGGCACTGAGCCCAGCTAATTCATTCCCAACGGGCTGGAAAAGGGCCGAGCGTTTGCACACAATGGACCACAATAATGTAATGGGCCTTATCTCCCAGGCAGAGCGAGCGCAGAGAATTCTGTCGGGAGGAAAAGAAAAAAAAAAAACGGTCTGTAAATGCAAGCGATATTCAATTAAACACAATCTTCTTTCTTTCCGTTCACGATCAATCTGCTGGTAAAGCCACTCAGATGCTCTTGATTGCACATCTCCCTATTGACCGCAGAGCAGTTTTTCAAGAAGTTACTCCAACAACGGCGGAGGCGCAGTGGGAGTGGAATCCGACTGAGGTCACATGCATTTAAAAAGTACTTTAGAATTCATAGTAAATGTGACAGCTGGGCTGCAGTAAACTGAGGACACACGGAACGCAATGGAGTTCATGTTGAATGGTCCATATCTGCCAAGAGTTTGATTCCCGGCCCACAGTGGACACTAAATTTTGACACAGGGGTGGAGACAGGAACAGATAAAATGAGCATTTGCGTGAACATAGATATATGATCTGTAAGAGTCATTCAACACTTTTAGCCTTTTCTGCGCTGCCTACTGGGGAAAATCTGGTATTGCAGGGAAGATGACAATATGAATTAATAGTATAATTGGGACAAGTTTGGAGGGGGGCAGTTAAAAAAGCCCAGTGGGCCCCTTCTGATGTTAGTTTGCAACCAGACTTATTTATCAAGTGTTTTTCTTTAATATTTATAAGAATAATAACAGGTTTTTACCATTGACCCACCAAGGCAGGTAGAAAGGAAGTCGGTGAAATCCCAGCAGAGAAAGTTAGGACAAGGAGTAGCTATAAGACCAAGAGGGTTGGACCAAGATGGACTAAACCTGGATCAAGGTATTTGATAGAAGGCACCAGTTTCTAAATAGGACCATGTGTGTAATTCAGCTTAACAGAAAGTGAGCAGAGCTTTCACTGGCCTGGTTGCATCTCTTAACAATCCTAGAAATAAACTCCCCCTGAAGATAATGATGTTCTGTCAGTTTGGTAGAACATCTAAATGTTAGTACCAGAGACTTCCACCCATTTGCCACCATGTTCAAAAAGAAGCTCTAAATACTGGACCTCTGACTCCACCTACAAGTTCTGTCTCTTGTGTGTAATCTCCTAATCTGTAATCTCCTGTCCCTCCTCCTTTTAGATCACTGAGCTCCACAACATCAAGAATGTCACCCGAATGCCCAGGGAGACAAAGAAACACGCTGTGGCCATCATCTTCTGTGATGACACGTCCAAAACATTTTCCTGCGAATCAGGTACAGTACGTGAATTGTGGTCATTCAGGGTCCAGTAAGGTTCAACCTGTTTATCCGACTTTATCTTGTCGTTTCTACTTCATAGGATTAATATTTGCTACTTTTACTAATAAATTAGGGACTCAACCTATGGGTGCAATCCATTCCACAGCAGCTCTCAGTCATAGCATAGCAATTTAAACATTGCTTATCTGTTACTGGGTCCCAAAGGCAGCAGTCTCCCTTACTGCCACCCAAATCGCACAGCTACATATTGCCTTCCTGTAGGTCAGTGGTTCTCAAAGTGTGGGGCGGGCCCCCCTGGAGGGGCACGGTGTGATGCTGAGGGGGGCGCCTGTGACCCTGGGGAACATGCTTTTTTTTCCGCTGTACTACAATAAAGTGTAATTGCACATCCTTGTAAGTTGAAATATATCTCTTTTTTTTGTTTTCTTTATGTTAAAGGATACGATGTTATACAGAGGTGTAGCTAGAACTATTTTATAGACAAATGTTATTTATAGTTGCGGCAGAGAGTGGGTGGTGGGGTGGGGGGCAAATAGTTTTCTTCTTGCTAGGGGGGCGTAACAGAAAAAGATTGAGAAAGACTGCTTGTAGGTGGTGATCCCACTGGACGTTATGTGGGACGGTACTTTGATCAGAGCACCTCAGTGGCAAGGTACTGGATTTGAACCTGAAGCTATGTGAACCCAGACCTGCATGTGATGGCATATTCTCTATTAAAAATTAGTAAAAACTGTATTAGTTGCATTAATTGCTTACATTTCCTGGCTTTTTTACACACTTTTCGGGTTCCAGGACACAGTACAACACTGGGTGAACCCATCTGCCCCAGCCGGGATTCAAACTTGCCCAGAGTGTGAACCCTGGAGTTTCACACCAATGACACAGACATTGACACTGTGCTTGTGTCAGGGGCTGCTTTTCTAAACATCCAAAAAATATACACTAACATAGTAAAAAATATTTGTATATTTTTCTTCATTGTTGCTCAATAATTCCTTGCACTTAGGTGGAAATAGGAGAATAGTTGCTTCTTCATTTGTCGGAAAAATCTCTGTTTGTGAGTTTGAGTTTGTTGAGGCCACTATTGTATTTAGAACATATGTAAATAAGGATTTTTTTTTTTTTGCAAAGTTGTATAAAAATGTTCCTCTCATCGTCTGCAGTTCTATTTTGCAGGTTATTTGTTATATGTTTTTTCTTTAAAAACAAACTGCACCGAACCCTCATTGATGAGAAAAGCATTGTTTTGAGAGAAGCGTGTGATTCTCCCATATTCTTCCTCTGCAGTCTTACTATCATGAAATGCATCTTTGTTCTCACACACACACACACACACACACATACATACACCTCCAAACTGACTGACATTTTTTTTTTTTACCAAACTTGTTCATGTGTGGCTCACAGGGCAGTGAAACTGCATTAGTGCTGATCAAGTGTTTACTTAGTCAATTTTCCACTCATTGGCCCTAAAAGTGTGGGAGTGAGGAGGCACTTTAGTGCCGCGTGAAGCCAACGAGAAAATCAGAATGGAGAGAGACAGCAGGAGAAAACAGCTGCTGTCAGTGGATGTGTTTTCATTTTTATTTTTTTTATTTTTTTTTCCTCCGGTGTGTGAATGAAATGCTTTGGCCAGGAGCAGACCTTTCTTTCACCTCTCAGAGTTTTGCTGATCCGTCCTACTGGACGCTGGAGTTGATCCGACTCACAGGCTCTCTTGCTTTTTCAGTGATTACAGAAGGCAGGTCGAGGTGAACGCAGCCGGCACCTTCACTTCACACGTTACGCAGGCATATGTTGATTTTTGAATAATAAACAGCCGAGAACTTTCCCACACAACAGCTGCACCTAGTTCCCACACTTCCCTGCATCTTTATGCACACATCCCAGAGTCTGGGTACATATCCCAGAATTCCATCAGGGCTCAGAGTTGAGAGGCTTCTGGAAGAAAAACAACGCTGGCATTTGCCTCATTTCCTTCCTCACTAACTCCCAGCAAAGGCTCACATAAAACAATCGGAAAACCATCAGCACTGTAAATTGAATTTATTTTCTTAATTTTTTTTTTTTTTTTACCTCCTTATTTAACCGGAAACTGATTTGTATTGTATTCACAAACAACAGACGGCAAAACAGACTCGCTGATTTGAATTTGACTCAGACTTTGCTCTCCCTCCTCCTCACAGAGCCAGCTGCCGTGAGTGGCAAAGCTGTTCTCGAATGCAAACTGCTTCCCTAAATAGAGGCAGCGATGATTTATGATAAGATATGAACCCACTCTAAAAAAAAAAAAAATCCTATTCACCAACACTCTGGGGTGCAGGTTTATGCCCCCACCTCCTCCTCAGTTCGAGAAGTTTGCAGCTACAGACTAAAAACTCAAGTCATAACTGAGGAAATCACTGTTCAGTCGGGCCCTGACCTGCTAGCTCACCGACCTGGGATTTTTCCGATGTACAATGAAGCAACTTTACTCTGCGCCTGATCCCAGGTCCAGCTGTCAGCCTCTGTCCCACTCTGGTTGTCCACACAGTTCTTTCTAAACTATGGGTGTCAAACTGGTTCCACAAAGGGCCGTGTAGCTGCAGGTTTTGGTTCCAGCCCATCCAGAGCACAGTGACTGACCAATCAGCTGTTTGGAGACCCACAGCGGTTTTTTAATTAACCGCTGTGGGTCTCCAAACAGCTGATATATATATATATATATATATATATATATATATATATATATATATATATATTTAGCA
>JAFBJS010000917.1:448518-460525 GCA_016785265.1 Paraplagusia blochii
AAGAAGATAAGGAGAGAAAATATGAGGAAGTGTTTTGTAATCCTGTTCCTAATAATGCAGCAACATCTAGCGGTTGACAAGGAGATGAGCCGCTGCCATAGCATTTTACGAGCTCAAACTAATACGGGTGTTGTTGTGTTCACACACACGCGAGGAGCGACAACCGTTTTACTTTTTATTGATTTACACCCGTATTAGTTAATTCAGTATCGAAACCCCCTACTAGCGGTGGATTAGTTAATGGCCATTAGTTGAGGAGCGAATGCGCGTTAGTTTGTAATGTGGACGCAAACAGGGAGCGAAACTGGTTTCGCGTCGCAGCGAAGTGTCAATGTGAAAACAGCATAAGTCGTATCAGAGAGCAAATTGCACAACCCAAAAACCAAATAAGGAAGAAACTAAAAAAAACAAGAAAGTTTTCCTGGAGTTTAGATCAATCAGTTGTCAGTTTGAAAATAACAAACTTTAAAATTCAGTATATACTTCAAGACATAAGTAGCATGTACGTGTTAAAGAGCCCTACAAGCTTTGGGCTGAAAACTCTTCAGAAAAACACAGAGGATCAAACTAGTGATCTTCTTGCTGTAAGGCAGGAAAACTGTGTACTATGGCCACACAGCTTTTTTCAGATTTGTCTGAAAGTATTTGTCTCTATGTTTCCTCATCATTCAGGTTAATCAAATGGGAATTTGATTGGATTAAATTGATAGGGTCACTTAATGTCTGTCACAGTTTAAGGCCCAGGCTGCAATTTAGTAACAGTCAGGTTTCCTCAAATGTCTGAGTTTTTTATTTTTTACTTAAAGACATAAGCTAATAAAACAACAGCCAATTGTAATACCTCCTCTGTCCTCTAGGGCTGTTTTTTTTTTCTGCTTAATTCATTTACTGATACATCTGAACCCATTTATCCAGGCTAAAGGACAAGACACTGACTGGCCGTGGAATTATGGACGACTTGTGGTCGATTGTCTTGTCACAGTAGCAGCAGACGTTTGACCTTCCAACTCCCTGAGCTCCAACAAACACTTGGACTCAGTGGTGGCCTTGTATCTCTTGTCACTGCACTTAGAAATCCCATTACAGTTGGCTATTTCTTTTTGTGAAATTTATTAGCAGTTCACAAATGTCAGCGCATAACTCCCGCTGCATATTTACACTTCATGATTTAAATTCTAAAGAAAATCTGTGGCCAATAAGACCATTAGCCTCAGGAGACATGTACAACTCCAAAACTGCAAGGTCATTCTCCAGGAACACTGGCTTGCAAACATAAAGGCAAAATAATACAAAACAAATATTATATAGTTATTATATATTATATAAAAATTATATAGGTTATATATATATATATATATATAGTTTATACATATATATTTTATTTTTCAGACCTTAAGGTACATTAGGCGACACAAAATAGTCAGATCAGTGGAACTTCATTCAGCTCAGTTAGAATAACTCTCGACACTGTTCAGTTGTGACAGATAAAATACAAAGTAATGTGCCGACTTTTTGGTTTAGAAACACTATGAATAGGTAGAAGACAGGAGGCAGAGTTGGGGGTGGAGGAGTTGAAGATGCTGAGATTCTCTTTAGGAGAGACAAGGATGGACAGGATCAGGAATGAGGTGATTAGAGGGACAACACAGACAGGAAGATTTGGAGAAAAATCTAGATAAGCTAAATTGAGATGGTTTGGACATGTTCAGAGGAGGGACAGTGGAGACATTGGTAGAAGAATGATGCTAGAGATGAGATTGATGGATGCAGTGAGGGAGGACATGGAGGTAGTTGGAGTCAGAGTTGAGGATACAGAGGACAGGGGGATTTGGAAATTGTTGACTTGCTGTGGCAACCCCTGAAAAAATGGGACAAGCCGAAAGGAGAAGAAGACTCTGACTTTTTCAGTTCACTCCTCTTCTACAATTTTCAGTGTTAGACTTTAACAGTTGGGCGATTTTAACGCCAATAAAACTCAGTTCCATATCAACATTATCTGACAGGGAACATTATAATTTTTTGTTCTGAAATAGAGATACATAGTGAAAAATAATGCCTATCAATTAATACTGGTCATATGTCGTTCTTTAAAATCCTGTGCAGGCCGTGATCAAAGTCGTTCAAAGTCAGTCAGGTTCAGAAACATCACCTTCATGGTGGAACCCAAAACCAGAAATGTTAAAGTGTTGTTTCTGTTCACACATTATTTACCAACTAAGAACTGAGTCTGGTCTGGTTGCTCTCACTGAGATCTTTAGAGATGATGATGAAGATGACATCCAATTTTTTTTAAACATGTCTCATAACTTCTGCCATTTTGTGGTCACATATTACTGGTCTCTATCCAATCGCAGTTTAGCACAATATCACTCCACTTACCATTTTGACAGATCCCTGTCTGCCACTTTGAGTGAACACAATCAGAATCCACAGATAAGAGACACTTCATTGATTAATGAAGTAATGGTAGATTTATGAGAGCACCTTATTGTCCTGATAATACAGTACTCGTATTTGGGTTTATGGAAAAAAGTCCACAGTTGTCTAATAAATTACAGTGGCATTGTGGATTATGTGTAATCATAACTAATCAGAATTAATCACGATTAATCACGATTAATCACGATAATTGATTGATAAATTCATTAGGGTCATGATTGGATGACCGCAGTAAGGCATGGATTGAAATTAATTTAATATTTCGAATGCAACTTAATACCACATTACATTAAATAATGGCATTTACAGCATTAAAAATATTTCCCCAGGCTAAATAGCAAATAATGGAGGTCTGAAAAGGTTATGGAGAACTTAACTTTCTGATTTAGAGCTCGTAAATTCATTTGAATATTTGAGTGGCTTCTGTGTGTGGCTTCAGGAATGGACTCCATATGTGGAATAGCAAGCGCTGAAACAACAGTGTTACTATTAAACACTGAAATAATGACTGGGTTCAAAAAGAGGTAATTTGGACCAGGGCTGTGTTCACTTGGCTGCAACTGCTGTGAGCATGATGAATATCCAATCAGCACAGTCAATTTGCTGAGTAATGCTCCGGTTGCTTTCAAATACCCTGCGGATGCAGCCGAATAATTAAGGCACACAGTTCCCCGTCCCAACCGAGCCTATTCACCTATTTGTTTATATCCGTGCCCCAGATAGCAGCACACCTGGCGTAGGCAGCAGTTTCACTCCTTCATTCTAATATATCTCACATCTGCAGTCCAACCGAGTGGAAATGTCTCAGTAATTCATCTCCGTTGTCCTTGTCCTTTAATATCTTAATGTATCGAAGATTATAATGTCAAATTTGAGTGGATTTGAGTAGATTTCAGAGGTAAGGTGGCAACAACTGGTTTGAGGATGCTGATCATGACCCAGTGGACACGACCAACATCCTCCATGTAGACGGCATGGTCAAACCACTTAGACCTGGGGCTGAATGCAGCTTATTCAGTGTTATAACCCTATAAAAATTGGTTTTTATTATGATTATGTCTTCCTTTTCCCAGCCTATGTTTGTCCTATAGATGACATGAACAAGGTTAAAAGCATTTAAGCCTTTATGCATGAATTTTGCCTAAGTTTACACATATGTTCAAATCTGTTCCTGACCCGGTCTCTGTCCAGTTTTAGGACCAGCATTGTTTGCCCATGCATGGTCCCGAACTAAGCGTGGTTTTTAGCAGAGTTATGTTTTTTTTATTTGCAAAAGTTTGTGAAAGTCAAAGTAGTGGCCTTCACTTTGGTCCATTGGTATGAAACTCCAGGGTTCACCTACGGAGAAAGATCGAATCCCGGTTAGTGTGGTAGTGTCACCACCCGCAGGAAGGTACAGTGAAGTCCATAGGATTCTGGAGGTCGTCCTGGAGTCTCCTGCCCCTGTGACTCGGCAACAGACAAGTGGATGAAAATGGATGGATGGATGGAAGTCAGAGTAGCTCAGGATTGGGTTTCATACCACCTCAACCCCGAGTACCAGGTTGGATTGTCAGGAACGGCAACCAGTGTAAAACTCTGCCAAATCCCTGGTGCATAGTTCAATTGGGATTAGAACCAGTGCATCCCTTAACAATAGGGGACACTAAAGTATTAGAAGAAGTTGTGTTATCTCAAGGCACTTTACAAACAAGCCTGCATAAAAATAAGAACATGTAGTGATAGCCCCCTGCCCTTATAGACCCTCACACCGGCTGAGGAACAACTCCCAAAAACCCAGACAGGGAAAAAGGAAGAAACCTCAGGGTGATCGACCGGTGAAGGGGTCCTCACCTAGAACAAACAGGTGGGCGAACTAAACAGTAGCAAGTAAAAAGCAAACTTTCTTTTAAGTCTACAAATAAAAGAAGGACTATAAAGTCCATTCATGGTCCAATCAGGTTCGTAAATGCTCCACAAGGCGAAGTCCAGAGTCCAGATCAGACAATAGGGTGCTAGGGTAGTTGGGCCAAAAATGTGCAGGCAGAGACTTGTGTCAGGCCATGGGACTCTAGGGAAAGAATAGAGACTCTGGGGATGCAAGGTCCCCAGCAAGAGGTGTTAAGTCTACCACAAATAATAGATAGTAGAAAAGTTGAATAAGGAATAGAAGGGAGAAAGAGATAGAGGGCAACAATGGGGCCCACATGGGGTCTACGGCTGGACCCGCATGCCAAGGGCGCAGCCAGAAAGAAAAGCCTTAAGTCTACTTAAAAAAAAAAAATACCAATTACTTGAAGCTTTGCCGCAGGTTTTTTGTCGTGATTTTCTTTCCCTCCATTTTACTCAAACAAAGAGCACTTTTGAGGGGACCTGGATCTCAATCTTCAGAGGAGGATGAGAAGCAGGTCAATTTCAATTATGAAGGATCGTGTTAAGAAGTGTCCAGATGTTAAAAAGGATATAGAAACACCTACAGTATTTACATGGTTCAGTGCTTTTACCTGTACCTATAGATAGCTTGTGCATTTACATGCACTTGAAATTGTAATGAGCTGCTCTGTTCCCTTTCTGCAGCCTAAAATAAGTGCACTTTAAAGTTCAGAGTCTTTGGTTTTTCAAAATTGTGGGCCATTACAGGCTGTAATTTTGAAATGTGGAAATGGATGGAAGTGCATGTATTCTTACTGGGGGTTTTTTTGTTTTGTTTTATTATTAACAGGCTCTTTTCACCTTTCTCTCTGTGTTTTATTTATTTATTTATTTATTTATTTTTGCTTCTTTAACATTTACCTGCATCTTATTAGCATTTGGAATGTGACGTCCAACACAGGTGGACCGAACAGGACAATAACGCAGACCCATCTGAAACCAGGCCTCTACGATGAGAAATATAGAATGTGACCAGGAGAGAATTACATTCAAGAGAACAGGAAGTGGGCGTGACCCATTCTGATCTTCCGACTCAATTCAGTCTGTTGTTGCGGATGCAGCTGGCTTCAAATACACAAGCGACACACACACACAAGGTGCGTGTCAGCAGTTTTGCATAACCTCCAGTGTGAGGCACCGGCGCCTTCTCTGCTCTTGGATTCAGCTGTTACTAGGATGCCATCTGGGTTATCATCCTGTGAGGATGCAAGGTGCAGACAGGTGTCCGAATGTGTGCATGCGGACGCGTCCGTCAACATGCGCGAATGTATTGCTGCTTATGTGTTGGTCTGTGCCATTAGAGCTGTCAGTATTTTTGTGTGTGACCAGATGAGCAGCTGCCGTCCCCAGGCCAGATAGGATGACATGACCTTCCCTGGATAATGAAAAGCCACTGATAAATCACTGTCTGCTTCTCACAGGGATGGGGGGAATCAGGGGGTTGCAGGGGTGTGTGTGTGTGGGGGGGTGCTGACACTGTCCCCTCTCTCTTTTTTTGTTGTTTTTTTTTTGTGTCTACATCTGTGTCTCCAGTTCAAACGTGTGGCTCTTGTCACTGCACAGCACAGAGACAGTGTGTGTGGAGGTGATGCTGAGGAGAGGAGAGGAGAACTTCACATTAAATTGGCCCTGGTGTTGGGCCACTGTCTTGGCAAAGATGTGAAAAGGATACGCCCGGTTATCCCCGCACCCCTGCTCCCCCTGTCACTTCTGCAGTTTATTTAATACACTAGCTTGGAGAGAAAATGTTCCCCACTTCTTCCTTCATATATAACATTTTCTTTTTTTCATCTGCAAACTATTTTTCTCTTAAATGAAAAATACACCAGGATCTGTTTAAGGTCTTAACTTATTTCCCTAATTTGTTTCTCCCAGGGTTGGAGGGAGAAGACTGCTCTATAAAGCATGCACATGCATAATATATATGTGCATGTGAGTGTGTGGGTATGAGTCACCTGTTAGGGCTGACGCTGCTCTGCTCTCATCCTGGTTCCTGACGCCCACTGTGGCACCTCTGAGCTTAGCTTTCTTCAAACCCTTCAAACGGAATGTTGGTCCTAGGTTGCTTTCATCGTTGTTGTTGTTTATTTTCTTTATTCACTTGCATGTCACTACTTTAGTTTTCTGTAAAAACATAATATTTAAAAACTTAAAAAAAAATGTGTTTTGGTTCATACAGTGGAACAGTGGTTTGACCTATAGCCCAATTTTAACCACTTGGCATGACTACGCACAACAACCTTTTTTTGGATTTATGAAGGACAAGTGTGGAACGACCTTGTCTGAAAAATCACGAAAGTACAGATTATAAGTCGCTCCAGCCAAAAAAATATAGAATAAAGTTGACAAAACAAATACATATATCGTTCCCTCCAGATTATATATCGCACCACTGCCCCCAGTGGCAGCCAGTGGGAAAATAACAAAAAGTAAAATTTTTAGTGGCGCAAGTAGCAGATGCTGCATAAACCAAGACTTCCCTCTGGTGGCTGCCAGTGTGACATATAAAAAACAAAATTAGATTTTATTTGCACCTGAAACTGGGTTTAAGTCAAAACCTGGTCAAAAATGTAAAAAGAAATTGAGGATTTTTTTTTATTTTCTACTGGAAAAGCAAGGATTTTAACTTTGTTTTAGCATTCTGTTACAGCACTATCTTGATAGATGAGTTACATCAGTGCTTCTCAATTATGATCTGTTAAGCAAGAAGAAAACAATTTGCCCCCCCCCACAAACTACTCTCCACCGCAACTATAAATAACAGCATTTGTCTATAAAATAGTTCTAGGTACACCTCTGTATAACATTGTATCCCTGTTAACATAAAGAAAACAAAGAAAGAGATATAGTTCAACTTACAAGGATGTGCAATTACACTTTATTGTAGTACGGTGGAAAAAAAGCATGTTCCCCAGGGTCACACCCGCCCCCCCAGGGGGCCCGCGCCACACTTTGAGAAGCACTGAGTTACCAAATGACTAAATTAAACAGTAAAGGAGGAATGAAAAAATAAAAACCTAAGAGTTTTTACCTGCAGTCTGTCACTCCACTCTACGGCTGCAGAGCCACTGGGCCCTGATTTGTATTGTTCTGTACAGAATAAGACGAGTTATTGTTCAACATTATGAGGAGTTTCCTCAGGAAAAGTCATCATGAGTGTGTGCTGCAAGACAAATTCCACTGAGCCACTACATCAATGGCTCCTAAACACATGTGCACTAACTATGCCTGCCAAAAGAAGAAGCTTCGGGAATGGTCTTCACTTCATTTTTGTTTTTACTGTGCTTTCGGGACAACTTTTGGATTTTTCCTCCTGTCTGTGTTTTACCACAGATTGGACTTTTCCAAACTTTTTTTTGTTTTAGAAAAAAAAAAAAAACTATTCCAACTATCTGAGATACTTCACGATTGTCAGGCTTGATTAGTCTGGTATCGCAGTAGAGCCAACGCTATCTTCATTTCTTTTATCGATGTAGTGACCGGCCTCTGTGCTCGTCAGGATCTACAAGAATAATTTGGACGATTTCACTATCCCATTCGCTAACAAAGCATCGCAGCACCGGCCGAGGGAATAAAAAATAATCTCTTTGTCGATTAGTTTTTATTTCAATCCGGCCGTGGAAGAAAATAAAGACAAATTTTAATTTGTTCATCAAATTTCAATTACTCCTGTGCGTGTACATTGATTCGGAGTGTATGGACACCAGGGAACTTTCTCCCTCTGTGAGCTGCATTAAACAGCTACCAGATATGCTATGGGTTTTAAATTGATTACAGTGTTGTGTTGGGTTTTGCACCTGCTGAAATATTGATCGATGCCACTTCCTCTCAGTGCGCTGCATGATCAGCAGCCTGGCAGCTACTTTATCCCCGACCTACCTCAGCGTTCACGTCTCCAAACAGAATTCTAATATATTATTAATCGTCTCATGCATTAGGGAAAAAAAACACACACAAAAAAACAAAAAAAACACAAGGAGCCATTATCCTCCCACCCCCCGCCCACACTGTGCAGTTAACCAATAAGCACTGCAGGACAAATTGGTCCAATTAATTTGAGTTAAGGCAGCAGGGAAGGTGAGGACAGCAGACTGTGGAGAATGATGACATATAGATGAGGCCGCTCAGTGGACTTCTTCAAAGCTTTAATGAACCCTGATGCCGAGACAAGAATGGATGTAAAATCAGGACTTTTTTTTTTTTTTTTTGCATGATAACCAAGCGAGGTTTGTTCTGCAGCACCGGTTTTTTTGAAGATATGTGAGAATAAACACAAACAACAACTGAATTTATTCTATTCTTTTACTTTTCCCGTAGAAACTGGCCTGACGATGACTTTCATCCCTCGAGCACAGACGTTTCCCAGCTTTCTGTCTGCGGAGACCGAAAAACAGGAGGAGAGCCAGCAACAAGAAGAAGCACCATCCCCCTCTAGTGGCTGTGAATCAAGTTGCAGCCTAAAACCACTTCAATGACAGAGAACTGCCTTTACCAAATCTGGACACTTCAGCCACTACTGTAGAGGATTGTAGAAATCTGTATAGTGACATGTGTAATATAACATTTCCCAGTGATGCTGTAGAGCGAGTGTGTAAAAAGACGGTGTTGTTTTGTCGTTGTTTTTCTTTTAGATGACAGCAGCAGCTTCAAGGAAAAAAAACACACACACAAACTTCAGTCCTTTCAGTGTAGCTTTAAAGCCGTTTGTTGACACGACGTCCTTGAGATTCAGAAGTTGTTTAGTCAGCAGTCACTTGTCAGCCCCACAGAACTGAGGAAGCCTCATGGATGAAAAAGAAAATAAAATCTTTTTTTTTTCTTTTTCAAAAAAATCTATTTGCAGCTGAGCAACAACATTTTCTTCAAATATAAATGAGAAGCTGACGAAAAAGAAGTTCTAAAAAGACTAAATCCATCTGGTCCACTTCAACAAAGTGCAACTTCAGCAGGAAATTGGACACGGGACAGTTTCTAGAGTGCAGTCCTGTGGACTCCCACTGCTCTCCCTTGATAATGAGAGATTGATAAATGCCAAAAAGTAAAGATATATAATAGGAAATTCCTTTTACAGCCTTCATGAATCAACTGAAGTCTTTAACTTGTAACAAGCAAGTTAATAAAATCAAATAAATACATGCAGGGCCTTCAGAAAAGTGTTTCAGTGACCTTAGGGACTGAGGCGGTTTCTCACAGTTGTCTTTACGTCAAACTGCCAGGCTTTACAGCACTGTTTCGGCCATTTCTGCAAAAGCATCATGTAAAATAAGTGAATAAAGTATTTTTAATCTAAAACCACACAGGAGACCAGGCTAAAAGACAGATGGGGTAAAAACTTGGTTTTTGGTTTCTTTTTTAACAGTAAAAGTGAAAAACAAATATAAAAAAAAGACCCATCAAACTCCAATTTAATTTGAATAGTGTAAATACATGTTTAAATTAAATTATTTTTTATTTATTCTTAAGCCAGTATTTATTTATGGTCCTTGTTTTTTCCTTGCATTAAAAAGTGCCTTCTAACATAAACCGTGACGTTAAAGGAATATATATTACAAAGTCTCGGTGGTTTTGTCTGAGTGATGTCATGTATCGAGTCCAGTTGTCACTTTAAACGCTCGTTGTTAGAGGTTGAACGCAAAAGATCTCAATTCTCACATCATTGTCACCTGGTGTCCACTACGTTCTTTCAAAGTAAAACGAATTTTCTTCCATAAGGTGCAGAAATAGAACAGATTCTCACAACTCGGCCACAAATGAAAAGATGACGTGCTTTGCAGTCACTTTAGTTTTCTACACGTTTTATTGCAGGTATCACAAGAAATCTGTCTGAGTCTGAGACAAAGTCACTGCAGGAGCTCCAGCTGTGGTGAATGAACAGATGAATGGACCGAGGCCTGTCTGTCGTAGCCATTCATGTCTCTGTGGCTCTGCTGTGTCCTGTCATTCCCGCTGCACCACTGTGTTTCTGCCGTCACTGTCAGATTGGACGTTTAAAGCACTTTGGATACACCGACTGTAGACGTGTGATTCTCACTCCATGTACATACTGTCTGTTATGTTTTTGATGAGAAAAAAAAAAACAATAATAAACTGAATGTTCTACCAAGTTGCAGAAGTTCTCTGTACGTCACTCACAGGGAAATGAACACCAACAAGTGAGACATTTTACTGTGGGTTTCAGACTTAAGCAGCATAAAAAAAAATTTTAATATGATTTTTAAGCAGCTTTGTGATATAATCTGAAGAGGGATTTCAGAACTTAAATTTTAAATTAAAGCTCTCACTTTTTATTTACAAATAATAATAATAACAAATATATTCTACCACAAAGATAATTAATTTTCCCTTCCTTCTATTTACCTTAATCACTGTAGAAAAAAGTTTGATTACTAACATTAGAATGCACAAGCCTCAGGCTTTAGAGAAGGAATGAGAGATTCACTAAGGAATAAAACACCTTGACAATGGAATAAGAGAATATTCCTAAATTATTTATTGACTGGCCTTCACTTTGGCCCAGAGGCAATTTGCTCTGTGGTGTTAAAACCCAGGGTTCACCTCCTGGGCCCGTAAGTGTAGTTAGCTGCCAGTGGACTGCAGGTGGCAGAAGAGTATAGTGTGGTGCAATGTGATTTGGGTGACAGTTGTGGAGACTGCTGCTCTGCGACCCATCAATGGAGAACCAAGTGAATATGGATGGATGGAAAGATTAATTTACTTATTGACTGCTAACTTTTTTTTAATTCATTTATTCTTTTCCTTGTCCCAAGGGCAGCACTCTCCACGCCTGCCACCCAAATCACACTGCACCACACTGCAAGCTTTTTAGTGCCTTGTTAATTCGAACTCACTTCAGAAGGCAATATGAGTCAGGTTTTTATGCATGAAAAATCTATGCAACAACATATGTCCTAACATAATCCCATCATAGTTCTATTCATTTTTCTAAATAGAACTATTAAACAGCATCATATACATTTTATGCCGAAATTGATTCTGACAATTAAAAGCCTAGGCATGGGCAAACGAGGACCCGAGGGCCAGATGCGGTTTGTTGAACCTTTTATCGGGCCCGCCAACCTTGAAGGATTTTAGGTTTTATACGTTTAAGTCTAAGTTCTAAGTTCAACCAAACAGTCCATCTCTCTGCTTTGGACAGGTCTGTCCCTCAAGTCAAAAAGTTTGCCCACACCAGATGTAGCCCAATGCCTTGGCTGGAGACCAGCACTGGTCCGTGGTTTGACTTGTTCTGGGCTGCAGAGATTCAATGCAAAACTGATATTATTTCTGTTTTATTTATCATCTGATTTGTAATAATATTTTATTCAGAAAAAATCTAGGATTTACTAAATTTGTGCATGGATCAAGCGATCTATCACCGTTTTCTCATTCAATTCAGAATCTAATACCAAAGTAGGTAATTCAGGATTCAATCCCGTATTAACTAATCTGCATTCGATTCACTTTGCATTCACATTCAGTTGAATTTGGTATTCGCTGCGCATTCGATACCCGCTTTGCATTCACACACAATTTTTCTTTTCCTTTCGGATTATCCCATTTTTCAGGGGTTGCCACAGCAAGTCAATAATTTCCATCTCACCCTGTCCTGCGCATCCTCAACTCCAACTCCAACCACCTCCATGTCCTCCCTCACTGC
>JAFBJS010000917.1:468282-498126 GCA_016785265.1 Paraplagusia blochii
TGTACACTATATATATATGTTAGGGGTGTGCAAATAAATCGGCTTGGATCGGTTTGGATCGAACTGATCTGAATCAGAATCCTGATCTGAATCGGAATCCATCGTTTAATATTTTTTATGAATCGTTCCTGAATCGGAGTATAGCCTGTGAATAGTGATATAAGTTGGATCGTTATGTGAGTGAATAATCACACCCCTAATATACACTATATTAGGGGTGTGCAAATGAATCGTTTTGGATTGGTTTGGATCGAACTGAACCAAATCAGATGGAACTGGATCAATCGTTTAATATTTTTTATGAATCCTGAAGTATATACATTATATACACATATATTTATTAACATACACATATATATCAATATATGTATAATTTTATATATATATACATATGTATATATATATATATATATATATATATATATAGTATATACACAACCACATTTTTATTGTTCTCAGTTCTCTCAAAGGCTGCTCGAGTTAAATGTGTGGGCCATAAAATGCTGAAATGAAACAGCCAGGACAACAGGAACAAGGACAACAGGAAGTGATGCATCGCATCAGATTAGCATTGAGGTGTAATGGACCTGTAATGAACAGCGTGTCCGATGAGAAGGTTGGGGAGGGACCTAAAGGTGTCAAGTGTAAAGACTAGAGAAGATATAATGAATAATGCAACACTTGCCTGTCGCTGAGCCGCCTGCGGTTTGACTCTGTACTCATCTCGCCAGTTCCTCTTCCTCCTGCGGCGGCTGTGGAAGGAACGTTTAATTAAAAAATTACCAAGTTAAAGTTTAACATGTAAAGAGGAGGTCAGTATAACAAACTAACTCCCCATTAACAGAACTGCAGAAACTTTACGACAAGAGGTGAACGCTTACTGATAAACCTGGTCCTGCTCCTTAACTCTAGTAGTTAGAGTAAACTCTTACTGTAACTAATTTTGCATTAATACATTATTCCGTGATTAATGATGATTTATTGATGTGGGTTTGCAGTGTAGTAACAAAATCATTGATTTTTCCGGTTAAAAGCAATGAGGACTTAAGTGAAAGGCAAATGTTTGAATGCTCCTGCAAGCCAAACTAAATGACTTGGCGGGCCATATTACTCCACGGGCCTTAAGTTTGACACATGCAGTCTAATAAAATTAAATTCAGTTTTATTTTTAGACTTTGGAACAGAAAGTGAGCAGAGCTTTCCTATCTTCAGAGCATTTATTGGTTTCCTGTTAACAAGTATCACGTAAACTGTTTAGGAATGCCACTCAAGCACATTATAAGTCTAGAAATAATTGTCCTCACAAACCAATTAATCAATCACCTGAGAGACTATCATTACATATTTACTAGAAAAAAGAAAGAAACATATTCTTACCTTTGTCTTATTCCAAATGTGAGAAAAAATGCAAAGAGAATGATCCCTGTGGTTCCAGCCAGGGTGTAAATACACATCATGTAAACAGAGAGACTGAACCATCCTGGTGTCAAAAGAAGTGGGAAAAAAAAAAACTTTATTATACCAACAATCTCTTCAGTTGTATCAAACAGCACTCCTGAAATTGCATTGTTAAAAGAATGAAAATAAATAAATAAATAAATATCTGTAACTTGGACACCTGGATATAGGAGTCATGCACATTTAGCAGCAGTTTCCCAGCGAAATATATATATATACATTTAACAAAGTAATACTATATCAAGGTAATGAGCGTGAAATAAAGTATAACAAATTGTATTATATTTCATAAATGTAATTAAAGTGATATTTTATATATACATACAGTGATATATATATATATATATATATATATATATATATTTATATCGTATAGATGAAATATATACCACTGCATGAGTTGCTGTCACCTTGTAAGCCCCTTGCTCCTTGTAAATCCAAAACTGGACCCCACAGACCCATTGGGGGACTGTCCCACTACTTAAAACGTACTGGTTTAAGTTAATCAGAGGCAAGAGTGAAGAGAAAAGGAAAAAATAATAGCTTTCTTCCTGTGGACATTGACTTCTCATGGTGAAACATCATAAAAATTCGTTTTTCAGTGCCCCCTATCTGTGGACCATATCTGTAACATATGCAAAAGCAATGACAAATCTCAGGGCCTCATGAGGGAAAGAGAGGACGCAGGATGTTTTGCTTCCACTGTTTTCTGACTGTGTGCATCGTTACACTGCTGAGTTGGCGTAATCAGCATCAGCAGCATTGTTTTATTGGTCCCATTACGTTTCATCAATCACTGTTATCTGTCTGGAACATTAGCATCCATACATCTTCATCAAAGAGAAAAACTATTCATCACAGTCACACAGCGACTATGAAAACTGCAGCAGCGTCCTCCTGTGTGTGTGTGTGTGTGTGTGTGTGTACCTTGGGTATTGACAGTGAGCAGCACCGTGCTGGTCTGCATCCCGAGATCTGTGTTGAAGGTGCAGCGATAGAGGCCACCGTCCTCCTCCTCCACACCCGTCAGGTGCAGGTGGACGTCCAGGCTGTCCTCACATACCACCTGCCCCCTGTCGCTGTAGTCTTCCTCCACCAGCCCCCCCTCCACCGTCTTACACACGCCAATGATGGTCCACACCTGATGGTACGGCATCCTCTCCAGAATGCTCTGGTAGATCGTACCGTTGTGTGTGTGTTTACAGCTTATGGTCATGTTGCTGTTCTGTGCAGCCACCAGCTCCACATCTGCAACAATAATCTCTGGGCTGGGGGAGTCATCTTCATCTTCATCTTCCTCGTCACTTTCTTCAGGGGGCTCATCTGAAACCACAGAGATGAAGACAGCTGAAGAAACTAGCTGGATGGCTGTCCAATGTGGCCTCCTCTCATGCAAATATACATTCAAGTTAAGTGAAAAGTATGGATGTCAACTTAGTGCCCATATTTAACTAAATTCTTTTGAGTGAATCTTCTGATTCAGATATCAACCAATAAAATGATAAATGCAGTCTTTTGTCGTAAACATCTCTTTTGCGTAACCATCTCAGAGAACGATTTTAGTAAATTGAAAAAACCCAGGCAGTGGGTTTAGTTTTAGTTTTTTTAGTTTTAGTTTTTTCACTAATGGAGGAAATACCAATAACAGTCGTACTACATTACATTATTTGTATTTTTTTTTTTTATTTTTAGAACTTAATAATCCCTCGGGATTAATTATTTCCCTCAGGAAATTATTCCTCTGCATTCAGCCCATCACTGTCAGCAGGGGGCTGCTGGCTGAGCCTCCAAATGGGGAGCAGTGTGTAGGGACCATGCTCAGGGCACCTCAGTGGTAACTTGGCGGTAGGGGGATCTGAACCGGGGTGGTTTGCAGACCCAAGTCCGCTTTCTTAACCACAAGGCCACCAACTGCCCAACAAGATTATGCTCATGTAGGGATAATACAATTGGCCAAATGATATGGTGTGTGGTAGTGGCAGTGGCGGCTTAGCATTTATGGAACTGGACTTGGATCTGTAGGGCTCCAAGTTGGAATCCACCAGCTGCCAAGGTACCACTGAGATGCTCTGAGATCACTTTGGAGGTGGGTTAGATGCGGAGGTTACATTACTTTGTGTGGTGTACAGTGGTGTGGATCATAGGTGTAGCCACCCAATCCAATGAGAGGGCTGATCAACTTGGCTAAAATACTTTGGGGTTGGCCCACCCTTATTTTTTTTTCAGTGCCCACCCATTTTAAGGGGTCTGGCTACGCCCCTGAAGTGGATCACAATGTAACAATGACAAGGAATCTTCCTTCGTTCGTTCGTTCCTTCCTTCCTTCCTTACTTCAGAGACAGACAGACGGTCCCTCCCTTCCTTCCTCACTTCCTTCCTTCCTTCCTTGAGAGACAGACAGACGGTCCCTCCCTTCCTTCCGAGACAGACAATCTCTTCCTTCCCTCCTTCCTTGTTTCCTTCCTTTCTTCCTTCCTTCTTTCCTTCCTTCCTTCCTTGAGTGAAAGAAAGACAGACAGTACCTTCCTTCCTTCCTTGAGAGACAGACACACAGTCCCTCCCTTCCTTCCTTCCTTGAGAGACAGACAGACAGTCCCTTCCTTCCTTCCTTCCTTGAGAGACAGACAGACAGTCCCTCCCTCCCTTCCTTCCTTCCTTCCTTCCTTCCTTCCGAGACAGACAGTCCCTTCCTTCCTTCATTCCTTTCTTCTTTCCTTCCTTCCTACCTTCCTACCTTCCTTCCTTGAGAGACAGACAGTCCCTTCCTTCCTTCCGAGACAGAAAGACAGACACAACTGAAGGACAGAAGGAAGGAAGGAATGAAGGAAGGGACCTTCATTCCTTCCTTCCTTCTGTCCTTCAGTTCTTCCGTCCTTCCTTCCTTCTTTCCTTCCTTACCTCCTTCCTTCTTTCCTTCCTTCTTTCTTTCATTCTTCCTTCCTTCCTTCCTTCCTTCCTTCCTTGAGAGACAGAAAGACAGTCCCTTCCTTCCTTCCCTTCTTCATTCCTTCCTTCCCTTCTTCCTTCACTTCTTCCTTCCTTCCTTCCGAGACAGAAAGACAGACAGTCCCTTCCTTCCTTCCTTGAGAGACAGACAGACAGTCCCTTCCTTCCTTCCCTGACAGACAGACAGACAGTCCCTTCCTTCCTTCCTTGACAGACAGACAGACAGACAGACAGACAGACAGATAGACAGACAGACAGACATCCCCAGTAATAATCAACAATAAAGATCCAGTCTCTTAACTTCACTGTGTCATCGTGAATAAAATCTACATCTACAGATAGATGTTGTATCAAGATGTGGTAAATGATACTGTCATAACATCAGACTATAAAAAATACAGTTGCATTATACAGTATGTAAATATATAAAAGTTGTGTTATAGATGTCATCCAGTGCTTCCCAAAATGCTGGGCAGGGTTATCTTACGCTAGTACTTTAGGCTGTGAAACTAAAGAAAAAAGTTTATTGTGATTAAATTGAGGAAGTCTAACATTGAACACACCCCACCACGAGCCCCTCCAAGCCCTGTGAAAAGAGCGTTTTGATTTGGTTTCTATCTTAGTTCCCCAATGAATATCAGATATCTACTATGACTTTAGTTCTGATAATCATGAGGAAAAAAAAACAAAAACAGTAGTATCTCCTTTATGTTGATCTGATTGCTGTATCAGGTCACAGTGTAATTTGTTTGCAGTGTTACCTAGGTCCTCCACTTGAATGGTCCTGGTCCACGGTCCTCTAGGAAAGGTCTGGACAGAGCAGTGGTACGTTCCAATGTCCTGGTGAGTGACATTTCTTATGGAGATGCTTCCGTCCATAGGGGTCGTCTTAAGAAACTCCACCCTTCCCTGATATTGCTGGGAGAAAGCCAGGCCTAATTCTGGGTGGAAAACAGCCACTGGATTCTTTTCTGGGTCTCTGGTCCAGGACACCAAGCTGAGGTTTCCTTCCCAGGGACACAGACAGTCGAGGACCAAGCCTTCCTCCAGCCGCACTGTCACAACCTCCTTCTGCTGGACAGCAACTGGGGACAGTGCAATTTGATGTTGTGTTTTTTTTTTCTTTTTTCAACAATTTATAACATTGGGGGTAAAAAAGAAATAGTATTTTGTTTCAAATAAATCTATACAATAAATCATAGGGGCGAACGTGATTACAGACAGGACAATTAATGTATTTGTCGGAATTCTCTTCGGAAAAAGACATTTTTTTTATAAATAAAAGGCAGCTAATATGTAACAATCATTTCATATTGATTCCTTCCATTGTCCATCGTCATAATTCCAATAAACATTGAGTTACTGCACAAAAAAGAATTACTACTACGGTACTTTCAGCAGTCATCTTTGGGATTGTATCAATACCTGTTGATTAAAATTTGTCAGTTTCTCTCAACGCAAGTTTATTTCAGAAGATAAAGATGTGAATAATCTCCATACCTTTAAGAAAAGGGAGAAAGATGAGTACCACAAAGTACCAGTGGTCCTTTTGTACAGCGTCCATGTTGCACCACCAGTGGAGAATGAAAGCAGCATTGATGAGGGTGAGTGGAGGCACCCCGGCTGCACTTCCTGCTAACTCTGCAGCTCCGAATAAACACTTGAGCTGCTAATGCTCTCCACCACCTCCCACTGTTGGCCCATCTCACACAGAGCCCCGCTTTATCACTGGCCGTGGTTGATGACATGCATGCTGATGGCATAATGTAACATGTATGGGATCTGAGCTGAGATTTAGTGTGTTTTACCAATGCTGCGTTCGGGCTGTTTGGTTGGTATTCTACGCTCGAGGCGCTTCAGTGAAACAAAATCTTTTGCTAGGATTACAACGTGACATTGGTCACTGATAGTAAAGGATGATACCGAAAGAAATGCCTGAAACGTATTGAAGTGTTTGAGAAACAAATAACATCACAGGTCAAACTAATATAACAGTGTAAAAGGTGTGTTGAAAACACTAATTTTTGAGGTGAAAATCTTTTCTTTTTCTTTATTTGTTGTGTGTCCCGGTAACAACGGATTTGGTAGGTACTGATCTATACAGTAGATAGAGACACTAGGAATAGGTAGAAGACAGGAGGCAGAGCTGGAGGTGGAGGAGTTAAAGATGCTGAGATTCTCTTTAGGAGACAAGGATGGACAGGATCAGGAATGAGGTGATTAGAGGGACAACACAGACAGGAAGGTTTGGAGAAAAAGCTAGAGACAGATTAAGATGGTTTGGACATGTTCAGAGGAGGGACAGTGGTTATATTGGCAGAAGAATGATCCTGGACTTGAAGCTACCAGGTAGGAGATGAAGAAGAGATAGATCGATGCAGTAGGGGCAGGGGGGGGGGGGGGGGGGGGGGGGGGGGGGGTTGTAGTTGGAGTTAGAGTTGAAGATACAGAGGACAGGGGGAGATGGAAATTGTTGGCTCGTGTCGCAACGCCTGAAAAAAGGGACAAGCCGAAAGGAAAAGAAGAAATCTGATCTATACTGTACCTGCAGTACAGTAAAGACATGTTATATGAAGTTGTATACTTTTTTAGAAGAATTTCTAAGGCTACAAATTTAACTTGATTTCGTGGAAAACAAGGTCACGATGAACAGGATTTCTTGTATTCCACCTTTGTTGTGCAGGGTCCGGGGAAGTTTTACCGGAATCTCTCGACCGTGACTCATTAAACCCGGCACATTTATTCCGACATAATGATGTGATGTGACATTTGTTTCACCTACAGAAAGATAATGTTATTGGCTGCATCTTGTGCTAATAAGAAAGTATTATTGGCTCAACTTAGAGCAGGAAATCAATGAACCTTCACCTGCTTATTCTCAACATCGTGTCATTTCCATTAAGTCTGTTGGAACGTGAATGTTAACAATTACTGTTCAAGCATTGCTGTGCTTAGGGTTCTAGCCGCCACGGTCCATTAACAATGACAGAGGCGCCACGGTGTTGCTCAGGAAGCTTTAAAGTTAAAATTATTTTAATTTAGGAAGCATAAAACAACGATACAAAACAAAAACACTGACGATGCGTTCAAGTATTTAACAGCTGGGAAAGGTTTTCAAGGCACTTCAGCAGATAGCCACTCATTGGATGAAGACTTTTTTCTGCATCTGCAGGTGAGGAAGAAACCCAAAAAAAAGAAAGCTGCAGTATGATGGAAGGACAAAAACTGATATTTTGATATACAAAAAAGAAAGACAGTCCTACCTTTCTTAGATATATTATGAGCCTCCTCAATTCTGACTCGTACGGAGGGACATTTCAAAGTTGTCTTGGCCTTTGGAAAAAAAAAGTAGAAAGTAACAATTTAGCTTGTTTTGATTGGTGAAGAGCAGCAGGTGATAATCAGAAAAATTAGGAGGTCATATTTACTTATTTACATTTAAAGTCTCTCAACGCATCAGTTTAAAGTGACTATACATTCTAATAAGTCAAAGTGCAGCAGATCAATGTTGTCAAGTGAAGTCTGAAGCCACAAACATTCAACCCAACACACATCACCAATGAACTCAACAACTGGGCAATAAACACAGTGGCAAATGTGAAGAGCAGGTGCATGTGCGTGTAAATACCCTTTGATTGTTATGAAGCAGTGCCCAGAGTGCAGAAGACCCCATGCAGCGAGTTTCAACGTCTTTACTTTCCACGGAGTGAAGCAAAGCTTTCATGGCTTTTTCTTAAAAAAAAAAAAAAAAGGAAAACAAAACAAATTAGAAGTTTGTTTGACATCTAGACAAGATCCTACAAGAAGATCAATAATGACAGACAATAGAAAAATATTTAACGTAGAGCAGCATAAAATCAATACCACAGAAACATTAACAATGGAACAAAGCCTGAAGAAAAGAACTGAATTGGAATTAGGTCATAATTATCTTGATTGTGTTATAGTGCGAACCCCTGAAAGCCACATTAGTGGAAATGTGTAAACTTTAAACACACACAGAAAAGACAAATGTTGTCTTAGACACAGGAAATGTGGTCTTTACTCAGGAAATGAAAAAAAAAAGGCAACACAACAGATTCGACCACCTGGGCCCCTTAACTGCTACCTACAGCTTGCATCACACTGTGCTTGTGTTTTCATCTGCTCTGTAACCTATATTTTCTTTTTTTTTTTTCCATCTGAGCAGCGATTCATCTTCACACATCCACGCCATCTGCTTCTTTTCTCCGACTCTCAACTTACAGGCGGAAATTAAGTATTCAGTGAACTTTTCTATCAATGTTCATGACTCTATTGTACTGTTTCCACAGTATATTTTTAGGCTGGCAATATTGTATATTGCTAAACACTGCAAAACTGCAGCAGCAACAATACATGACGTTTTCTTCATCGACATGGAGGAAATCTGTCAATTTAGGAAACATACAATGCAGATACATTTTTCTGCTGTCGGGTTAGTGAAATTAGAACAAAAAAAAACCCAATATTTGCAAGAGCTACAGAAAAAAACGGAAGCATTTGCAGATATATACTGTATAAATATAAGATTATTCAATTTAAAGTCTCTAACACTTGGAAATATATGTAATCACTGCACAAATAGTAGTTTGCATGACTACAATTTACCAACGCTATGAATATTTGCAATATAATTATCAATAAAACAGGATTCAGAGCTACAGAATATTGATACTGTATCATGAAAGAAATATCAATATTTCAGTGTATCGATATTTTCTTACATATAATCAGCGGAAAGGCAGAAACCCTGCACTTGTCAAGCTGGTAATTTTTATTTTGCAGCGATAGCTTTGGTCAAAAAGGCTTATTTTTTCTCATCTTCCAGAGATTTTTAAGAAGATGAACAAATCAATAACCCTCACAACTTTGCCTGAAGCAGGATGAGCTTGGCCGAGCATAAATACTAAAAGCAGGGAAAAACAACTGGTCTAATTAAAACAAAAAGGACGGTATTGATCCTTTCACCTAAATCAAGGCAAGAAAATATGTTTAATAGATTTTTGTTTTGCCCTTTGTCTCAGCAATTGAAAAACATTACATGTCCACAAGGCTGCTTTTTCTCACGTGTCGATACGTTTGTTCTGAGCGCTTTGGTTTCCATGCATCACATTAATGTGTTGCATTCCTATCATACCATTGGCAATGATGTGTGGCTTGTTGGCAGGGCAGAAGCAGAGGTTGTGGAGGGTGAGCAGAGCATGGCGCCGGTGAGGGGCCAGGTCTGCCAGCAGTTCCAGGACCCCGCTCACCCTCAGGATACACTGCTGGATGTCCTCTGCCAATGAGAGGCTGAGAAGCAGTTTCAACCACAGCGTCAGTAGGTTCCCTGCACCAGCTGCCGCTGTGGCCTTAACAGCACCCGCCCTGGGCAGTGGCACTGAGGTGAGGGCCTGCAGGAAGTTGTTCTGAGGATAAAGAGTTTTAGTATCGCAGGTTAAAACATCAGGAAGAAAGAAAACCCAGAAATAATAGTGAAGAGTTTTATCTTATTCTTTCTTTAAAGACCTTTTGAAAGACACCTCTGCAGTCACGGGAGATAGAGAGGTTGGTCAAAAGTGCAAACGCTAGCTTCTGGACAGAGCTGTGGTCCTGGGCGACACATGAGGCCAACTTCATGACTGAGAGCATCAGAGAACCACTGGCTGTGCCTTTGGATCCTGACGGAACAGTCGCACAGACATAACTGCATGCTGGGAGAGAGAAGAAACACAACATAAACTTTAAATACTAAAAGCTGTCAAACAATGACGACAGGGACATGTCCTCTGGCCTCAAGAAAGGACAAACGGACGTGGACACTAGGCCAGGAGCTGGAAAAACATATGGAGGGATAGAAGTATTGACATAATGTATCATTCCATTTCCATTTTCTCAAAGGAACACGGATATAATCGGAATATTTTCTGTCTTCCGTCTTTAGCAGCAAGCACCAAGTTGAAAATAAACAAAAACTTTTTTACATTTCTATTGAAAATGGTTGGATTATTTTGTCAAAACATTTTCACGAAGGATAAGGTTTTTGGAGAAAAAAGTAATAGAAACCAGACTGAGATGGTTTGGACATGTTCAGAGGAGGGTCAGTTGATACATTGGTAGAAGAATGATCCTAGAGATGGAGCTACCAGGTAGGAGACAAAGAAGAGATTGATGGATGCAGTGAGGGAGGACATGGAGGTAGGTGGAGGCAGAGTTGAGGATACAGAGGACAGGGAGAGATGGAAATGGTCGACCCACTGTGGCAACCCCTGAAAAAAGGACAAGCTGAAAGGAGAAGAAGATGATTTTCATGGAGGTTAATCAAAACCCACAATAACAATTTTTCCAATATCTTTTCACGATTAAAATGTTATCTCAGGACAACAATGTACAATATGATGTTGTTACATCCAAAAATGCATCGCCTTCTGGGAAATGACTTAGCTGGATTTTATTCCTGGATTTCAATCCACCATCCCGAAGTCACTCCGTAAACACAAAATAAGTGGCACAAAATAAAATGTCACGTTTCTTCCTCATTTCCCACCGTAGCTGACAAGTGGAATCGATGCTGTTGCAGATTAAATGCAAAATACAACAGACACGACCTGACACTGATTGATGGTGCTCATTGGGGAACATGACAGCTAGTTGGTTATGCTAATCCTGATATGATAACACACAGCAACAGGCGTATGCTGATGTTAGCCCGAGGTTATCTCAATACCTGTCAGGAAGGGAGACAGAACTTGAAATTGACAGGGGATCTCCCTCCATCATGTGAGGCAGATATTTCTCCAACTGCCTCCACTGATTCTCTTCCAAAACCATGCAAAGTATAAAATTCTGTATAAATTAACAACAAGAAAAAGAAATATATAAGGGTTTCTTTATATACACTCCCTGGGAGTAAGTCTACTAAAAATATACCTAGAAAAAAAACCCACTTTGAGTCAAACACACAGAACAAACAAAGGCTTGGATAAAGCATATAGACCAGAGATGAATCATTTGTTAGAAATCTATCCGTCTCCAGAGATGAACAAGTAGCCTGAGGGTCCATGGCGCAATAATACGCCTCGCTGCGTGCAGTATGAACGCAACCTGCTGTTCCGTAAATCTTTAGGGAATTTCTGTGCCAACTTCACTGATTTCTGGTGATTCACACATCCAGCTGCACGTAGGTTTCAAGTGAGTTACATTGAGAACACCTGTATCCACAGAGAACACTGTGTCAGTCAATCAGTCGCACTCACACAAAAAAAACTCAGTATGAGTTGAATGTAAGATATAATAATTAGAGATGACATAGATACACTGACTTAATTTAGCCATAAAAACATGTGGACACATACAGTATATCCTTTAAATACTGTACATCTTCCCATCAACTAGAATAGCTCTGGTGGGCTTCTAGTTGAAAGAAAAAAGACAAAAAATACTGTCCCTGACTTTTCCTGTACACATATTACTGATCAAAATGTTTTGGCACATTATCATCAGTTTCCTTCCAGTTGAAACTGAAATACTTGTAACTACAGTTGTATAAATATATTTTCCTGCAATTAATTCGTTTTTATTTAAACAACATTGCTGTGTAATTATATATAATAATTAAATTATCAGGTTAAAAACAAAGTGGCACTTCAGGACTTTATTACAAGACAACACCTTTTTCAGAACCTGCAGGCCACACTGAATGACTCAAGGAGCCACTTGAGGTCCACGTGCCTTAAGTTTGTTTTATAAAACATGCATTATAGACAAAAGTTAAAAAGGTATTATCATTTTTACTCATTCAGTCCACGATTTTGTGCAGAGAATGTTGCAATGTGTTCACAAAAGCGACATCTATCACCTGTACTTGAGGTTGGAGCTTAAGTCGTTCAGTCTGCAGCAGCAAAAGAAACACTGTGGCCATTAGCGCTAAGATCTTTCTTACTCTGACTCCAACTACCTCCATGTCCTCTCTCAATGCATCCATCTATCTCCTCTTTGTCTCCTACCTGGTAGCTCCATCACTAGGATCATTGCCAAACCATCTCAATCTGGCTTCTCTTGCTTTTTGGAATTTTTTTCTTATTTGGCGCAAAGATCATGTGAATATTAGATGTGATCCGAATTTGTTATTTAAGTCTTTTGATAAAAGTGCTTTATACATATGCCTGAATGAGTTGATACAAATTATGACAAACTCTTGCTACTGGGACTGATATTTTTATACATTAAATATGTTGCTGTGTTTGTGTCTGAACTCCACATCCCAGAGTCAGAGAATCTTTATTCCTCCTCATCATCTCTAACTGGTCTGAAACCTACTGTCGTGTACATAGAGCCTTAGAGCTGCATCACCACATCCTGACACTGTGTCTATTGTGACTTGCAGTGAAGCAGGCCTCCGTCTTATACAGTGCAAAACAATGTTGCTCAGTAGTCACCCAAGAAGACAACAGGGCTTTTAGTGCGAAGTGAGTGTGACTCAGACGGTTTGCTGACCGCAGACAGTGGTGATGGGCAGGCACGGGCGAGGCTCAGCGCCTGCACAAACACACGGACGTACAGACAGACCAAACAGACGGGCACATAAAGACCTGTGGTGCAGTGGGCCGTATAGACGCAGAGGAGCTCCAGCGCCGCCTCCATGGTGGGGTCATCCAGCAGTAACCAGGGCCAAAGAGCATAGAGGGCCAGTGTGAGTCGAGAATCTGAAGCCACCGCCTACACACACCAACACAAATGCACGTTGACCATCGTACCCACAACCGCACACACACTGATTTTACACAACAGCACACACAGATGGGAGCAATCAACATTAAATGCCTCAATATTTTGGTTGGTGTGTGGAGAAAACAAACAGGGAGAGGAATAATTGCAGTATGAGCCGTCAAGCGTCCCTGACTCTTAAGTCTAATGTGACCACCAGTGACTGGAAAGCCACTTAGAAAATGAAGACCAGTGAATAACTTTTGTAGGTAATGCCATTACTGGGTTTAAAAAGCTGAACTTGCTGAGATGTTTTCAGAGAAACACAGACCTGGACCAATCTCATTTACAGGAATTTTAACTCTAAGGCTCCATTAAAATACAATTAGCCATGGGAAATTACACTGGTGACACATAGGCTTACTTTGCATTCATCATTGAGGTAAAGAGCACTCCGCAGGATCCCCACAGACAGCCGTATGTCTTTTAAACAGCCCTCTTCCTGATAAAACAAAATGACAAGACAAGAATCAATATCTGTACTTGTCCCAAAAAAATACACGGCTGCTGGCCTTGCATTTAATGCTTCAAACATCAATTCAATCTTCATAATATTTATCCCAAAGACATGGAGAGTTTGCATTGTTAGTCTGCCAAATGGAAAATAAGGCAGCGGAGAAATGCTGAGACTGGAAAATAACAGCCAAACTTTTCTCACCTTTCTGCGGTGGGCAGCCTTGCCCGGGCGAACGGACTCCAGGTGGAGCTGGGAGTGAGTTTGCTTCAGTTGCTCCACACAGCTGTCAATTAAACCAGCTGGAACCAGAGAAAGTCCAAGCGTCCAGATGAGGATAAAATGATCCAAAGGATACAAAGTTAACTGGAATTCTTCATGAGATGTGCACTACGAGTGTCACAAAAGTGAATTTACTGTGTTGCGGTGATTACTTTAGTGATTACTGAGCCGTACTGAAATGATTTTCCACAATAAACCTCAAAGATTGTAACCAGCTCCTACTATATGTAAAAAAATATTACCCTTGGCTGCATAGTTCTGAGATGTGGGACTGCAGGCCAGCAGTGTCATCAAAGCATTGGCGGTCAATTTCTTTAAAGGATCCTGAAAGGTCTTTTTACCAAAGTTCTGGCATTGACAAACAGAGCACAGAAAGAATATACAAAGAAATTATAGCATATGCATTTAAGCAAAAAGAATGCTGATGATGCATTTATACTGTAGCTATAGAGATGCAGCTCAACACACCTGCAGTAACAGTTCACACAGCTGGGTGGCAGAGGGACCATTGACAATGCCAGACAAAGATGTTCCACGCACAGAGTTAGCGTT
This sequence comes from Paraplagusia blochii, assembly GCA_016785265.1. Classification (NCBI taxonomy): domain Eukaryota; kingdom Metazoa; phylum Chordata; class Actinopteri; order Pleuronectiformes; family Cynoglossidae; genus Paraplagusia; species Paraplagusia blochii. The sequence goes on from JAFBJS010000917.1 coordinate 482,741, forward strand.
TGAGTCCATAACCCTCTGCCTTTGTGACGTCTCCTCTGTGAACACAGTGCTAAGAAACTGCAGGGTCACGGCGTGAAGAGGGTCAGAAACTTTCTCAGTCAAACAAACTGATAAAGTTCCTGCAAACACAGAGGGGGAAACGTACAAAAGTTGTTTGATGAATTGACATACACTATAAAAAATATAACTAGTCTTGACTGAAGGACAAATCTAAACTTTTAACCTGACGTCCTGCCTTGTACAGTAGGGTGCAGTGGTAGACATACCACACCTAACATTTGAATGCATCAGCAAAGGCCATGTAACCATAAATACAAACAAACAGATGTAAACAAGTGTACGCATTGACTCAGCAGTCATCTTTTACTGCACTCATCACATTCTCTTGCTGTTCCATTAATCACTGAGAGGAAATAGTGGGTTTAAGTCCAGGACATAATCATCCCTTTACTTTGTGTCCGTTTTCTGAAGTAAAAACGCATGATCGCAATTATGCAGCCAACATTTTCTGTACATATCATATTGTAGCCAAGTATAATCAAATTAAAATCTACATCAAGAAAGGCATGAGAGAATTCAAAGGAAGAGAACAGGACTTAAAAAAAAAATAAGAAAAAAGATCCAATCATGTCTCAGGAAGTAAATGTGTTAAGGTGCAGAAACACTTCCCTGCATCTTATTGGCTACCATCTGTTTACCTCTGCTGCAAATATTATGACAATTAATGTGAAAGGATCACTTGTACAGAGGAAAATCACTCTAACTCTGATACATAAAGCTGGTACTGTGATTGGCTGTCAGCTGGATACTTTTGTCCCAGTGAGGGACAGGACACTAGACAACAACAGATTATATGTCATAGTGCTATATTATACATAGTGCTTTATTAGATTATAACACTGTTCATGTCACTCTGAACTGTTTTCAGAGTGACAGGGCAGTGGCCTAGTGGTTAAGGAAGCGGACTTGGGTCCGCAAGGTCCCCGGTTCAAATCCCCCTACTGCCAAGTTACCGCTGAGATACCCTGAGCATGGTATTGTCCCTAAGCACTGCTCATTAGCTGACCACTGCTCACTTTGGTGATGGGTTAAATGCAGAGGCCAAATTTCGTTGTGCACTGTGGTGTGAATCACAACGTCACAATGACAAAAATAGGAATTTAATCTTTAATCTTAATTTTACTTAAGTTTTTAACTTCTGCTCATAGTTTTTAATCTTTGCTTAATGTTTGTAATTCCATTCCTGCTTATTGTGTTTAATTTTACTCTACTTAATCTTTTTTCTTCTGTTAGAATTTTCATATTTTAATTCTAATTTTATGATTACTGCTTTTCTAATTATACTTTATTTCATTTCTTATCTGCGGTTATCCAATGTGCTGCCGTGACTGAACAATTTCCCATGTGGATCAATAAAGTCTGTCTTAGTCCAAGTCAAGTACATGAATCATGTCATTTTAAGTGCAATAGCACCAATATATTTTAACACCAATTTTAGGAGAGAAAGGAGTATAATATTTGTAATAGTGCGCATGATTTCATAGATTTTACTACCGATTTCAGCAGTGTGTAAACCTGTGTCCTACATTTATATTTTATGTTAAACTAAATATCTCAACATGTTTTTTTTTTTTTAATCAAGGAATTGTGCCTTACATCGCACATATTCAACTGTTAGATATACATGATAAATCAACTAGTTCTGCAACATAAACCACCTTAATTAATGTCAGTACTTTTATTCCTTCACTAAAACACGTGCACGTCAGCACATGCTCACGGAGCAGAATTTTTGTGTACCTGTAAATGTCTGCCAGCGTTTCCCCAGCGCAGCAGAGACAGATGGGTAAGCTGCTGAGCTGTCTCTCTTCACCAGAGTAGCCAGGAGCATAAACACGTCTGCCCAGCACAGACAAACCGTGTCCCGGGTACCTGCATCTGAAGAGGGGAAAGAGTGAGTCACAGATTTAATGACACAAGACAACTGCAAAGCCGCATACAGATCACAGGATGGCACCATGTAGCTCGTTTGGTACTGGCAGTTTGACAGTTATAACATTGGAATCATAGTAACACACTGGTACAAACAGAAAATGATGAAGTATTGAACGGGCAAAGACTTTTTCATATAATAATTTAGGCAGTGATTCTGACCTAATCCATTGATGTCCAGCATGAGCAGAGAAACTAATTTTGGCAACAACCGCCTCAGGAAATTCAGCTCAGGAATCAGGTCCGAACTCACTGTAACACATGACTGCAGCAGCTTTGAGAAGCTGGACAGGAACTGGAGCAGGGTGACAAACTACAAATACAAATACAAAAAAACATTACACACCCAACAAGCAGCACAGGTGTACTAATATACAACAAAAATAAATATACTTTTAGAAGTGCAATTAAAAGGTAGTTGTTAAAAGATCATATTGTTGCTTGTTTATTATTCTTTTTCTCCTCAAGGCAAAAAAAAAAATCCTGCAACAAAAACAACAGTAGGCTCAGCGTGAACATTCCACCCACACAAAAAAATCTGGCGTTGCCTGGAGAATACAGAAACTAATAAAAATTCTGATGTCGAAAAACTTTTTTAAGAACTGTCTATCACCGTGTTCTGTACCTGGCTCTTGATGTCTTCCCGCTCTCCTGGCAGCACATTTGCTGATTTCAGTTCATTCAGACATTTCTCAATTGGCCTCATATCTACCAGACTGAGGGAGAAAAGGCAACACTGTGTCTGTGAGATGAGCTAGAAAGAGACTCAGGCTACAATTAGCATGAATTCCCTATTGAACACGAGATACAGATGAATTTATTTCCAATTCTATTCATTTTTATTAAGAAAATAAATATAGCATCTGACCTGGAGCCATTGTTTATGAATTCTAAAGGACAAAGAAACCCTCCTGTGTGGACATAAACTTCACCGTGTACATAATGTGACAGAAACAGCATGTGATCCCTGTACCTGGCCAGAGCCTGGAGGAGCTGGTTGTCTTGTATAGCAGTGAGGGTGAAATCTGACAGGATGGACAGCAGATTAGTCAGCAGACCACACTGGGCTGTCAGCAGGTCAGGAGTTACTATGACAATGGGTTCGGCAGACGAGGGCCCACCCGGTCGAGTGCCTTGGGAAGTGACGGAGTTGCTGGTGTCTGTCTCACTCTGACCTACAACATGCAAAAATAGACAGTTATAACAGAACTCACTGTGCCCCGTGTCATGTTGTAGAGTTAAAACTAGGGTTCCCTACTAATTATTCAGAAGATAACAAGAATTAATCATGTTTTCTCAAGATCTTAATTAAGTGTCTTCTTCTTCTTTTCTTACTGGCTTGTCCCTTTTCTCAGGTGTTGTCACAGCGAGTCAACAATTTCCATCTCACCCTGTCCTCTGTATCCTCAACTCTAACTACAACTACCTCCATGTCCTCTCTCACTGCATCCATCAATCTCCTCTTTGTCTCCTACCAGGTAGCTCCATCTCTAGCATTTGTCTAACAATGTATCCACTGTGTGTCCTCTGAACATGTCCAAACCATCTCAATCTGTCTTCTCTAGCTTTTTCTCCAAACCTTCCTGTCTGTGTTGTCCTTCTAATCACATCATTCCTGATCCTGTCCATCCTTGTCTCTCCTAAAGAGAATATCAGTATCTTTACCTCTAATTAACATTCCGTTCTAAACCAGAGATGAAAACTAACTGACTGTGAGAGGTCCTTTACAACTGTATATATTTTCTGACTTACCTGAATGATGTAAATAACAATAATGAAAATGTGAAAAATATACAAAAGTATAAATAAAAATATATATCCACTACCTTGAGCAATTAGTCTGCTTGCTGGTGTATCATCACATATGCTCAGTGAGGAAAGAACCTTTGGACTAAGAAGGTCTGAACCCCTTAGCTGCAAAAGAAATGTGTAGCTGTAAACATTACTTTTAGTTATTCACTAAATGTGGTAAAAGTTTTAAGAGCACTGCTAACCGAGGTACTGGATGTTGAAAGGGAGCTGGATGGTCGCCTGGAGTTGAGGTTAGAGGCCGGTGGGTCATATATTCCTAAGCCCGGTGGGTTTTCACAATCTACAAAAGCATAAACACCAAACTTTACACAAACCCTAGGAGCAGATTGTGATTAAATGGGTTAGTTTTGGGGTTTAGATTGGAAGTTTAACTGATTTTTACCTGATTTGTCCTCCAGAGGGCCAGCAGGTTTATGGGGAAATGTGTACCTTCCTTGGTAACAAGTTGAAGCAGAGTGGGCTATGTGCTGGAAGTACTGACAGTGGTAGAGCAGAGCTTTGAGTGCAGGAAGACCCACCAAAGAAATGCTGGACACCTCATCATGGACACAGGGGTGCTGAAGTGTGAGTGTGGGAAAGATGAGAGCAACCTGTCAATCACTGCTTTACCAACAGCATGAGTCAGAAAACATATATAGACAGAGAAAAGGTGTCAGGTTAAACTGGCAAAATCTCTTTATTGCATTTATTTTTATCTTTGCCAAAATGTACTTGACAAGTTGTGAAAATGATGCACGTCTCATTTGCTGTAGACGGGGAAGCCTTAGTATTTTAAGACATGTTTTCTTTTCATTTTTTTTTTTTTTTCATGTGCCCTCATTTGACATACTTCAGATATTTCATATTTCAAGCCTTTTTTATTCCACTCCTACAGCTGTCACTGCCAGTGATGGTGTCCAAATTTAAGAGGCGAGTGTTGTTCAGGCCTAATTACTCTGGAAGTGAATACTGAAACTCTTGTGCCCCTGTGGAGCTGCAAATGTGGGAGTGCCCTGCATCTGAACCCTTCACAGGTCAACAAGAGAGGAGAGAATAGTTAGAAAAGAGGAAGGAGATATAAAAAGAAAAAAAGTTTATGGTCTATAAAAGCTTTTTAACAGGCTGGCAGAATGGCTGACCTGCCAGTCGGAGTCCTTGGCCTCCTCGGTGTTGGCAGGCATGGGCATCACCAGCAAGTTTTGCAGGATAAATGTAGCCTGGACACACGTGCCAGGAAAGAAACATGAACACACACACAAAATACAGTGAGATTGCGTCAACAACAGTGCCCTCTGCCGGCGTTTGAGCAGTACTACACGTATAACCAATATAAATAAAGTGAAATATCTTTGTCTAAATTTTGTAAAAATTAAATTGCAATGAATAAAAAGAGTCAATAAAAATAGTTTATCAGAAAGATTTAGTAACTAGCTAGTTGAATAAAATTCTAACAATTAGGAGAAGTACAAGAGTATTTCTTTTATAAAAGATTCACCTCTCTGCGCACCATACTGCTTTCCTGCTGATCAAGAATAATGTTGAGTAATGTTCCCCACAGGCCACCACTGATGTTCTGACAGCCATTGCACAACGCTTTACAGCCGCTGGGCACTGAGGACAGGGCGCCACCCAGAGCCAGACTGGCAAACCTCACCTGGAGTTGGGAGAAAAGGTAAACGTGTAGGGTTTTTTTTTTCAAATAAATGAATTAAATAATATGAATATTAATATATTGACTTGACCATGTTCTCTTTTTATGAAACTGTTAAATCACAATGAGCTACAATGTATTTATTGTTTTGTATGGAGAGTGCTATCTAAATACAGCTTTATTATTGTTAAAACTCACATTTACCCCCCAAAGTCTTTCAAAAGACTCAGGTCATAGCTTTTCTATATATGGTTTGGTATTAAAACAAATAACTGCAGGTAGACAACTGTTTCTATGTGAAAATATGCAAATACAACTTAATAATTTTAGGATTATTGTTCATCAGGAAAGTGACTTACTTAAGATGCTGTTTTTAATCTGATTAATTTCACATATAACTACATAACTGTGATAAATGCCTTCATTTTGACAGCACCAAGGTTATGTAACCATATGTGTGTGTGTCTTAATGATGAAAAAGGAGCATGTTTTACCTCTTGGTCTCGGTCCACCCAGAGTGGGATGAGCCAGGTCAAACCTAACTGAGATGCACTTGCCTCATCAGGATTCACATCGTTACTTAAAGTCCACCGGGAAATGTCCTACATGCACACGGGCAAAACATAAAGAAATTACATAAAATAAAATAAAAAAAAAATTGAGACCTAAAGGATCAAATTTAGCCTAAATACTTGCCTTATTCTTGTTCTCAGCCAACATTTCGTGGGATAGTTGAAGCAGACAGATGACAGTGTTCTTCGTCACACCTTTGCCCATGAAAGACATGGAGTTTCCTCCCCACTCAACATAAAATGAAGAGATGACCTGTGCCAAATAAAAGAAGACATATGGAACTTGAAGCTAAAATCAGAGCAACTGTCCATTTCCCTATGCGTCCTTCTGGTGTCATCCTTAAGACAAATGAAAGCAATCTTTAATAAGATATGAAAAGTGTTATTATTTACAGTTGTATCCAGTCTCATCTGAAGACAAATGCGAGGTACTTGAACTAAAAATACAGTTATTACATTTGAATATTGATAACCATATACTTGTCATGCTATGAACAAAATAGATGATAAAAAAAAAACACAAGTACAGCATGGGCTAATTATTGTGCCTCGATGCATCATCAGGATAAGGGACTCCACTGAAGTGCAGATGAATGAGGAGCCAAAGGCCGTCTGAGTTTCAGGGCCCTAGAGTGCCACTGAGAACTCACGAGAGCTTGGACAGAGGGTGGAGGAGGCTGAGAGGAAAGAGTTAAAAGTGTGACTGCTGTCATAGAGATGCAGGTCATTACTGACTCTGATCACTGAAGGAAAAATGAACCCCTGATATTTATCTGATCCTAATTCATGGCCATGAAAATCTGCCCTTTGTGTGAAGTAGCGTGGTCTAACTAGTGTTACACTGTTGTTTTATGGACCGGTGAACAACTGAACAGATGGAAAGAACAGAGCTGATTAATCTCATCAGCTTCACAGTGTGGCACATCCAATCAGTGACATTTTGCGCATTGCACATCATGTTGCGTTAACCATGTTTCTCCTCATTTTAATTAATTCCTTAGAAACTTCTTTGCTTTTTGGTTTATTAATTATAAGCAGATGAAGACTGACACGCAGACATATGCACACATTTGTAAGACGCACCTCCAACAGTCCACTGAGATATTTCGAACAGAGGGAAGACGGCTCCCAGTCAGGGCAGTGGGAGCTCCAGCCCGGCTGGGCAGTGAGGCTGACCATGCCCTGTAATGTTCTCTCCAGGTTGGGAAGTCCATAGAAACAAGGGGCGTCAGACACCCGCAGACTCTGGAGGAGGCAGACAGACAGCTGGCTCCTGAACGGTCCGGCTAATGTCAAACTCAGCCTGAAAAATAACAGAGACGTTCACAAGGATGATGAGTCCATATTCTTACTTAGTAGAAATAAAAGCTATAATAATTCTTATCTTTCCTGCTTCTTTAAGTTTATTCCTTATTAAAAAAGGTTAATGACAAAGGAGTCCTAACAGACCTAACCACATGTTGTCATAGCACTTTTAAGTCACAAGATTCTGAGCAAAAACATGAGAAAAACTGAAACCTATCTACCGCATTATGACAATAAAGGAGATTTACAATTAGTCTGACCTTTCAATAAAGTGAAGTTTTTTTTTTGTGTCATGTCATCATCCTACCTGTCAGTAGTGCGTGTTAGGCAGAGGAGCAAAGTATTAAAGAAGCTACTGAGTTCCCTCTGCAGCATCTGACTGACACGGTTCTTCAGTTCCTGGGGTTCTCCAGTGTTCTCAGTCGAGGTCGGAGTCTCCATGGGAAACAGCTTAAGAATGGACACATTCTCCTGGACAACAAATGGATACATAGACAAAACAACATGTTATAATTATTACTATAGTGTATGCACATACTTTTACAAAACAAATGTAAAAAATTAAAACCACCCATCTACAATACACTATCTGAGGAATGTCATGAATGCAGCAGCATTTTAATTCAATCAATGTTACTCCAGAGAGAAGATGCAGATGAGATGGATTTGCACAAACACCTCCCTCTTTCCTCACAAACCTCAAATGCAGGATTTCTTACGGTGCAGCGAACACTGTTAATGCAAGTGGAGGGAGCGACAGATGTTGCTGTAACAGCTCAGTAATTACAGAAAAGTTGGAGCAGAGCGGAGCGAAGCTGCTCACCCCTACCAGGCATTCAATCTGAGTCTGCTTTAGCTGCCAGGGGAAGGCTTATTGTTTGCACACACATTAATGAGAAAGCCAAGGTGAGACTGATTAAATCCTAAAAGTAAATCTAACTACAAAAAAAAAAACAAAAAACAAAAAAAAAAAAAACGTAGCGATTCATTTCCCCAAACAAGAATAGGAATTCAATTTTGCTTTGACAAAAAAAGCCCAGGATAACATACCTGCTACTGTGTATCAGAACTAGTACAATGTGGTGAAGCTTTGTTGCTTGATACTTTGTTGTCTTATTTGATGAAAGCATAAAAAAATTCTACTGAGTACAGGAGTTTAATGACAGTTAATAAGCAGTGCAGTGTGTTCTATCTATCTATCTATCTATCTATCTATCTATCTGTCTATCTGTCTATCTGTCTATCTATCTATGCATCTAAATTTTTTTTTTCATTTTATCAATAAAAATATATGAACACTTGTATCATAATTTTCCTGAAGAATTCTTGAAGAATTTATAAGTTCTATCCATCTCTGTATGTATCTGTCTATCTATCTATCAATACCATGTACAATGATGAAGAATATAATAACAAAGTCTTATTATTAAAATGTATAATAAACTCTGAATAATAAATAAACATTAAGTAATCGTCTTTTATAAAATTGCCACAGGCTAACAGTTTGAAGAAATGAAAGGATTATTTGAAGTGTTAGACAGAATTAATATGGAAAATAACCAGCTGCCTTGAAGTGATAATTTAAAGTAGTACTTTAAGGGAAATTAAAAAAAATTCAATATAGATTCTAATTGTGATGCATTACCATCAGTGGTTTCAGTATTGTTTTGTAGCATTCCTTTGTGTTGCACTGCTGCTAGATTTTTTGTGTTATTTATCTTTTAACTCAAAATGTACACTCTGTTTAGTGAGCCTTGGTAATGTTAAGTTAATAACACAGTCTGATGAATTTGGAGGTCAAGCTCTCTTTTGAAATTACTGTCAGCTTTGCTGGTGATTACTAATTGAATCGATGAAGTGTCTGCACCTCACCCAAATTAGCTGAAAATAATTTAATTTCACATCTGAGCAAATTTGTGCAGATAATGACAATACCTCCTTAAACTATTCCTACTAATACTATTGTTTTTGTTGCCGTTTTGTTGCTGTAAAGTGTTTATTTTCATCTGACAAAACTGAGTATAAATTATCCGTGCCTGGTTCACAAGCAGCTCCAGTATCCAGCGTAGGTCCTTGTCTCTCTGGTCAGATGCAGACTCAGTGTGTATCTGTTTGAAGTAGGCACTCAAAAATGCAAGAACGTCCACCAGCAGTCTCTCATCTTCAACACAAGCTGGACGCACCTGGAGGAACCTGAAGGGGGCAGAAGACTGTCAAGGTGAGATAAAAAAAAGTTACTGAAAAATAAAAAGTGTATAAACTCTTAAAGGTTTCAATTATAAGCTTGATGGGAAACAATGCTTAATTGAAAACAAGGGATATAATACAGCACACTCATAAAGGTTGTGAGAAAAGCATTAAAAGGAGGTAATGTATAAATCAAGCTTTAATTGTCATTTCTTGCACATATTTTTTTCTTTCTTTTTTTTGTACAAATACCACAAAAGACAAAGTCATCGCCTGCAGCCTGTGCCACTGATCAACCTTTTGTTCACAGCAACTGCTGCTTAATTCTGCTGTAGCAGTGACAATAAACACAGCCATAAAAACCACCCATTATTTTCCTTGATTCATAAACATTAACAAGACATATTTACCAACTTGGCCATTTGCATAGGAAATAGCTGTAATTAAATTTGTACACATTGTACCTGGTCACTGCTGTCTGCCAACTGAGGGAGTCCAGGGTTTGTAAACAGCTCTGGTTGGGGGTGTGTGGTAGAGCAAGTCTGTCAATCAGCAAGTAGAGACTGAGTCTGGAGAGGGCAGAGGTCACAGAGCTGTGTCCTGCTGCACTGACGATGGTGTGGATGCAGTCCTGCAGCGCAGTGGGAGGGTGAACGGCTTGTAGAGCCAGAACCTGCGACTCTGACAGCTTTAGGTCAGGGTGAAATCTGTGTGTGTGGTTAAAAATATATTCAGAATTAGAGATAGCATACATACAAGGCAGATCAAATTACAAAAGACAGCTCAGTGTGAAAAGAAAAGAAAAAAAAAAACAGACAAAGTCCTGAAATGTTTTACTTTTTGAATTTAGGAGAAGAGATGAAGATGTTCTTCAAGTCCTATGAAAATCCTGTCACACCTGTTGTCTGCTACCAATAACAACTCAATTTTAGTCAGATTGATCCTTGTATTATGTGTCAAGAATGTCTTTGCTTTAATGAAGCTGTGTGAGACACATTCCCATTTGTCTGGATTAGAGCACATTATAAGGAAAATGGAGATGGATGAAGCACTAGACAACTATGAAATGATTTTCTCAATTTACAGCAGTCACCAGAATGACAAACAACAACAGTTACTGCTGGTATTTGTATTTGTAAGTAGTCACAGGAAAAATTAAGACTTTTTAACCAACAAAATCAACACGTGAACATAAATCATTTATATCAAACTTCATACTCTGAGGTCTTGCTGGATGTGCCCAGTAGCTCATCAAGAAGGTTGTCTATCCCAGAATGCCATGCAGTGTTCCAGGCCACCTGAAGAAACTGGCAGGCAGTAGGCAGGGTCAGGAGATCAGAGGATGAAGGAATAACACAGCAATAAGGGCTGACAGCGTGATGACTTGTGGCCTGGAATGGGATGTTGTATCTAGGGAGTAATATAATGAGAATAGAAATATTGCAAGTTCCATTCAAATGTATTTATAAATGCTGTTGATCGTGAAGAAAACAGTTTTGGATCATATTACCTGCGTATAACAGTCAGAGGAAGGGAAAACAGTGGGAGAGTCGTATTCATGCCGGATTTGTCAGACCTAACATGACAGGAGGAGATGAAGCAAAGCAGCTGCACTCTGCACAAAAAGCTGAATCTCAACACAAACAACATGGACAACCACTCACCACATTTTAGCATCAGAAATCTCATCAAACAGCAGCAAACTCATCAGCACAGAAATCTCATCCCCACTGTTTTTGTTCTCCACTAATATCAAGGATGCTGAGATGAGACACAATGTAGAGAATAATTACAGATTGCATTTACCAGATGCTATTATCCAAAGTGACTTACAATTTGAAACACTCTCAACTACATTTGGGTTCATCATTAAAAGGACTACACAGGCTTTGGAGCCAAGCTGAATTTTCAGAATATGATTTTAACTCCCGTACGAAGAGACTAAAGTTGTAATGCAAATAAGTGCCGTTTAAATGACAAAGAAATTGTAATTCTGCCTCCGTTTTAAAATGGCTGCAAAAGTACACAATGTGCTATAATAAAGATATATGCCTTCTTACAGTCATGGAAAAAATGATTAGACCACTCTCTCTTTAATTTCTTGTCCATTTAAAAGTCTGCTTCCACTTAATCTACATTAATCTGGACAAATATAATAACAACAAAAATGGCTCATAATTAAGTTTAATTTCAGAGCTGATTTCTGGCCATTTTGCATGGTTTTATTGACAGTGACAAAAATCACTTCCGTTCCTACATCACTAGCAATAACATTGTACTGACAAATACAGTGCTTTTAGTCATTGCAAGGGGCCAAATGTGGCCCGCTAAGTCATTTTATTTGGCCCCCCTGGAGCTTACAAAGCATTTTTATAATGTTAATTCAACAGTGTTTTTAACCTCATAATTTATTTCTGTCTGCGAGTGTTAGCAATGTCGATGTAATGATATACAGTGGAACCTCGGTTTAGGCCAGTGCTTCTCAAAGTGTGGGGCGGGCCCCCCTGGGGGGGCGCGGTGCAGTGCCATTGTTTCCCCCAGGTGATAAACCTTTAGTGGAACAAGGCATTAAGATGAACAAGGAATTGAAGAAAACAGCAGAGTGGTCTAATCATTTTTTCCATGACTCTATATGATTAGATTAGATGATTAATATTTATTATCCATGCATTACTAATATATGAATATACATATATAGAATGACAAAATGGTAAATGGTAAAATTCAAGCCTTGTCACAGAACCTGATGACATTAAATTTAAGCACATACTCATTTTTCAGTAAACATACAGTATACTAGGGGTTCTCAACTGGTGTCACTCTGGGACCCACATTTTCGTGTGGTCATTAAGTCACTGCCCACTCTCATAGAATTCAAACCAACCAAATGAATTTTCTAAACACAAAAAATCTTTAAAAAATTACTAGTTTTAACTTATTCATTTTATTCAGTAGAGTGTGCCTTTCAAAATAAGAGATTTTCTAAAGTAAACCACACGCTCAACAGCTGATTCACATACTTTTGTTTATTTTGCTGACTCACTTTTGGGTCAGGAACCACCAGTTGAGAACCACTGCAGTATACCGTGTGTGTACAGATACACACACACACGCATATATATTTTTATATATTTACAGTATACGTTTGGAAAAGTCATCTATACTGTGTCACTTCCTACAGCGCGTTATGAAGGCTAAAGGCTCTGCATCAACGCAATAGATGCCTTATTATCTCTGCTCTTTTTTTCTCTTCCTTTATAGAGAATTTTCCCTGCGGCGACACAACACAACGTGTCTTAATGAGCTGTCTTGTGAACGTACCCCTAAGCAGTGTGAGGAGCAGGAGGTTGCGCTGTGCCAGGCTGTGCCTCAGAGTTGGATCAGCATATAGCAGCTTCCTCAAGATACACACACAGGGCTCCAGCAGGCAATCTGTACTCTGGGGAGAAAAAAAAGAACATACACACTTGTTGTTTTTAATTGCAAGGGAAACAAACACACACACACACACACACACACACACAAACATACAACACACACACATATTATGTTCCTGCTTCTGTTTGCTGTGTCTCTCAGACGCAAAAAGGCTACAGATATATCTCTATTTTTATCTGAAAATAAAATAACATTAAGTTTAGTGACCTTTAATGGATGGCCAGCAGAGGAGGGGCAGTTGAGAAATGTAATGGTCATGTTCTTCCACCTTGATGTAGCCAAATATGCCAGAGCATTAACTCTGCTTACAGCTTATTTTTGATTTCTGGGCACCATTTTCAGACTACAGTAGCAAAAGCGCAAAAGCACGGCTGACCAAAGTCTCTGTGACACTGTTAATATGAGTCATTACATCCCCCCACAGGCAGAAATTTACTCCCAGAACCAAGGCAGAACCAAATAGAACCTGCACAAATAGAAGCTGTTCTGACAACTCTTGATAAGATCCAAAGTTTGTTGTGTTCGGCACCAGCAGTGATTTATTGACTACACATCAATTTACCCCTTTGCCAAAATCCTATTTTCTTTTACCTTGTTGCCGCCGACACTCTCCATAATGAAGGAAATTGCACTTTCTGTTATTCCAAGATTCTTCAGCAGTGGGTGCGTTGTTATATCTGCAGAAAAGTAAGCAAACACTTCACCAGCAGTAAATATTTGCATAATATTCAAATACCCGCTTGTCTAAAACATATGGCAGTCAAGAGAGGCATTGCTGCAAATTGCTTTTATTTACGAGGGAAAATCTTCCCCTCATGGATCATACAAATGATTGAAGCTGTCCTGTATTTTGTTCAATTTATCACAGAAGTCTGGCAGCATTTTCAAACTTTTTTCAAGTGCTTGATTACCTGGATAATGATTAAATCAACTCCTTCCGGTCTGGGACATGTGGAAATTGCATAGCAATAATTCATACTGCAATATACATATTTAAAAGTGCTTGTCTAGTCAAAGTTGGCCTGGAACTTAAAGAAAATTTATACTCAGCGGCATTTCTTATATCCCTTCTGTTTCACCTTGCAGCACCACGGACAGTTGCTCAGCAGCAGATCTTCTGAGGGAGATGTCGATCGTGTTCGAGGACAAGACACAGAAGAGTTTCTCCACAGACTCCGCCTAAGCATCATTTCAAATGTTAAAACTGTAAAAGATTTTTTGCACACACACTTTTTACACTGTCAATCGGCTCTTACTTTAAGGACAGACATTCTGTTTATATCCAATGCGATGTCTAATGGTCTCCTGACAGTGAAGAGGTTTGGAACAGCAGAGATCACAGGTGGATCCAGGACAGGTCTGGATGTTGCGAACTCATCAGCACTGGACAGGCAGGGTATTACTTGCTGCAAAGCAGCTATTCTAACACTGTTAACAGTAAAAAAAAAAATACAATGGAAAATTAGGCAACATACCTCAGCAATGAGCATTTACAGTGTAACATTTTTAAAGCCAAAGCTTGGATTTAACCACAGACGGGCAGCTAAGGCATGTCTATTATTAGAAAAATTCATCCATTGCCAAAAATATTAAGTGCTTGTCTCCTGGCCAACGTCAGCTGTAAAATTTAATCTCTATCAGTATTCATAGACTGGGACCACAAAGGCTGTTTTACACGAGCTTTACAAAGCTTTAGATGACTTGATGATAACATCAACTGACGGCAATAATATGTCCATCACAAGCATTGTTGGGGAAAAAATTACTTTGACAAAAATAAAATTAAAACAAATAAACACTGAGACGTACTTTATGGACAAAAACACAGGCAGGAATAGCATAAAGAATAAATAAATCTACTTTATGTCCTTAAATATAAACGGACAAAAAGAAGCTGGAAAACTCACGTAGGCTTTTTGGTGAACAGTAGTCGTAGAGCTGCTCTTAGTTTTGTCACACTTGGAAAAGTGTTGTCCTCTCCAGACATGTCACTTATCAGAAGGACACATTTCCCCAGAGAATCCTCAGTACAGGCATACCCCTGAAACAAACACACACAGTTATTGTGCTGCATCTTCACAGACAAAGAAGGGAACAATGAAAAGAAATTCAAGTTTAGCAGCACATCTGTGAATAAAAGAAGCTTTGATTATGGGTGGTTTCCTTTTCGACTCATGGAGTCATGTTGGGCCTGTCTCTGAATGGCCTCGTTGAATGAAATCACACTTGACAGCACAGTGAAAACCTCATGTATATTCATGAGGAATTTCCAGGCATTCTGTTGCCTGAAACGGAACAATTAATAAATGGTGGGGGGGTTTTCTCAGCCAAAAAGGAAAACAATACAACTGAGAATATGTAAAGAAAGAATCACTAAATTTTCTCCCTGGCAGCTCATTACGCGGGGTTTTTGTCCAGGGGTGCATAAATGGTTTTTTTGATCACAGTTG
>JAFBJS010000917.1:498213-509937 GCA_016785265.1 Paraplagusia blochii
AGATGGTGGGGGGGGGGGTTCTCAGCCAAAAAGGAAAACAATACAACTGAGAATATGTAAAGAAAGAATCACTAAATTTTCTCCCTGGCAGCTCATTACGCTGGGTTTTTGTCCAGAGGTGCATAAATTGTTTTTTGATCACAGTTGCTTTGATTGCAGGAGAATATGCCACACAACACTGTGAATGCATAAGTATATGCTTTATGCACTAGTTACACGATTGCTACCTTTGACTGTACAACAGTGCACACACACACAAGCGCCAAAACACACACACAAACACAAAGAGCACCTGCAATATGGACATGACCGGGTAAAGTGCCTCATTGAATCTGTCCCAGGATGATGCTGTCATCATCAATCGTCCCTTGAGCAGCAATAGCAGGATATCCTTGGCAGCAGTGTTCACCTATAGATCACAGGTAAAATGCTGAATTGGCAAATGGCGCTGCTGATAAAACATTCACTAACAGCTGCTGTACATGAAAGACGTGCCATCAAAACTACATGACAGCGGCAAACCCTGAAACTTCAATTTAGCCGTGAAGTGACACAGAAACCTAACTGTGCAAATGAGAGAATTGATGGATGCAAAGAACACATTCCTTCAGTCAAAAAACAACAGTGTTTAACTAGTTGAACATATTGAAATTCTTGCCTCTTCTGCTGAGTCTTGAAGTCCAAAAGCACTTATTTCATACAGAACCCTGTGGTGAAGCAGGAAGCGGATTCCGCTACAGACACCTGACTCCTGCCGTGCCACATTTTGAATTCCGATACATTCCTAAAAGTTTGACATCACACAGCAGCCCAACATTAAAAGTCATCTCACTTTGAACCTACATGCACTTAAAAAGAAGAAACACACTCTGACAAAATATAACCCTCCTCATTTTGATTATCAGGAGTATTTTTGTAGAAGACAGATGTGAAAGATGGATGATTCATCCATCATTGTACAATTTATTTCATTGTGGTGACACCTGCCCCTGACAACACTGATCTGTGTTACCGACTCATATGATATAGCCATAAAACCTATAAGCTCACTTAAACAACATCAATTTGAAGCTAACGGCTTGCTCTGACCTTGACTAGGTTTAGAGTGCATGTGTAAGTTTCCTCCTTGACAGGTAGTAACGGATGAGACAGAAGCTTGAGGAAGATGTTCTGGCTCATTGTTTGGAGGACCTCACCCAGGTCTTCAAATGTCCAACTTGTAAAAAAACAACAAATATACAAATTAGAAACGATGATATATTAGTATGCACAATAAAACGGTGTGGAATCTTCTTACAGGTGAGAGCACATGAGAACGCATTCCTTGACGATAGGTAGATGCTGGTGAAAAGGAAATCCGTCTACGGCTTGGTCTGCCAGTTCGAGTATTTCCAACCAATTCTTGTCTCCCTGCACACAAGTAAATATTGTTAAAATAACATGTATTTCTGAATGTAGTCATCGCTACACTCAAACTTTGATCGTCTTTACCTCAGCTTGTGCTTCCCTAACAAAGTTGCAAGCAGACTCCATCCACTGAGCAGCACGATGCACTCTCCTGTACAGGTCATAGTGGTCTGAATTTACTTGCTCCAAGTAAGCCACTGCTGTTTCCTGCACGCTAGGAAATAAACTTCCCAGTGATGCATCCAGGCAAAGATGTAAAATTGCTGTTGCAGTACTATCAGGCAGGATTTCTCCAGCCTAGGTCAGGAGAACACAAATATTATCTTGCTATTGGAAGCCTGTTAAGTTGCTTAGATTTTTGTGTCAAAGATGAAGGAGCCGATATAAATATACCTTTTCAGATGGGAGAATAGTTTGTAAGAGTCTCATAGTAAATATGGCAGTTCCCATGTAGGCCATTCTGTGGTGAATTTGAGAACTTTGTGGAATGTCTGCAGGGAAACTGCAGTGATAGCTCAGGATGTCACCCAAAAGTTCCATGAAGGCCCGCAGCTTCTCTCTCTGAATTATAAACAAAGATGTGAAAAAAAAAACTCACACAATGTCACATGACCATAATATCACGTGCAAATTCACAGGCGCACCATGATATGGAGCTGGTGGCTGAGAGCCAAGAGAAAAAATGTTCACTCAGAGTGTTAGAGAGAGAATATAATCATATTTCAGGGTTATTTTGGGCTGAGATATAGATCCATCTCACTGCAGAATAAATAAATTGGGACAATCTATTCTCAGCTACTTCAGTCAGTCTGCAAAAAAAATTAACAATTAAGGATAATCACCAGCAGGGGGCAGTAGATGCCCTTTGCTTTGCTACAGCTGGCAAGAACAGTTAGAGCCATTCCCAATGGAAAAATCCGAGGTCTGGCACAGAAAGCTGCCCTCCACATAAAGATGACAAAAACGTTCTCAGACTGCGAGACTCTGGGCATGTATTAAACAGCAGAGGGCCAAGTGGGGCCTGAACTTGACAAGTGTATAAGTCCCCTTGAAGAGAAACATACTCTTCTAAATGGTCTGAGAAAACAAATGATTCTGCCTGGATGGAAAAATAAAAAGAGAGGCAAATAACATTTTAACGCAATATATCAAAGGGACTTTGGTAAAGATAATAGATGAAGACATTTACTAATTCAGCTGATCTGTGCCTAGACAAACCCATGGGTGAAGAGGCGAGGTGTGCTTAGATGAAACAATAGGCTGTATCTGGCACAAAGCCTTTGTAATGTTATATAATTAATTTAGCTCAATCAAATGCCTACAGTTCTCCTTGACAGTCGAGTACCGTCTGTCTGTGTGTCTGTAGGAAATTGTCTGATGGCCACTTTTTCAGTGGAGTGTATCCATTCATCTACATAAGAGGCTGTCGTGTGCTGTGTTTTGACTTGCCAGTTCCATCCCAACCAGGCTGCGATCGTCCCACACCAACTCACAAACACTGTCCCCGAGTAGAAGGATGGTGTCACAAAGCAGCTCCAGAGCATGGTGGAACATTTGTAATATCTCTAGAAAAACCAAAGAACAAAAGCAGGTAAGGATATTTACAAAACAAAAATTTACACACACACACGCATATATATATATACATATATATATATATATACACTCACACACATATACACATATACATATATATATATACATATATAAATATATACACACACACATATATACACACATATATATCTTAGAAAAATCAATTACAAGTACACACACCTGTCTTCAAAAATGGAATAACATGCTCCATTACAGTAACAGTGAACTGGGCCAATGTGAGCTGCTGTAACTGCAGCTCTAAGACGTCTTCAACACCAAGGTCAGGAATGTCCACATGGGCCATATCTCCAGCAGGTGACTGGGGCACCTGTCTTGAGGCTGGAAACGTAGCGGAACCTCTGCTTGAACTGCCACTGAGTGAATCACGGATCATCACAGAGAGACACACAACTGTAAATTTATGATCAGTACATGGAGCTCTCAAATAAAAACAAATGACAAATGAGCTGTAAAAGAACACATGTTAAAACCTGATTATGGCATAATCAGATGAAATGGCTTCAAACTTGACACTGGTGTGCCTTGGTAGTCATTCATAGCTTTAGCACAGGAATAAATAATTTATGGTAGTAATCAGGTAACTTTATTACTGCTTTGTTGTCACTAGAAATTGTAATTAACAAAGGCCTTTACAGGGTGGCAAACTGTGCCCAAACAATCATCTAACACCCTAATACACCCCCAAGTTAGTGAGTGTTTTGTGTTTTCCTGCTGCTGTTCAGTTGCTCAGTGCCCTCATGTGTAGTTCATTTAAGTAGGGTAACAATGTCAGCAGTTTAGAGGAATTTTTAACACCACAAGCAAAGACAGAAGCAAGACCTAAAGTAAGATTTGGTCCTCTATGAAATAGACAGATAGACAAAACGCAAAAAGATGAACTGCAGTGCATAATATGATTAAACATACATAATTCAATTGTTAATTGAAAAGAAAGGGACAGTGTTGTTATTTGTGAATACACAAATATTGAAAAAAAAATCCTTTAAAACATCCTTCTGGTGCATCGCATATTTACTGAACCCTTACAACGTTTAGCAAACTCTAATAAATCACTATATATATATCAAATATTACAACATCAATTTTTATTAGAATTACTCTATAAGTTATTACTGTTGCTGTATCCATGGTAGCAAGACAGGCCTAGTTTGATTGATTGTATCTTCTTGTGCCCAACACAATATAATAATTAACTATTTCAGTGAATAACGCTGAATTTACTATTCACTAATTTCAATCATATCAAGTTGCTTATATGTTCTCACCTGGGGGAAGCTGCGTCGCCATCTTGGCCATCTCCTCTAGGTCTTTGAGTAGTACGTCCCACTACAGAAGGACGGGGAGAACACTCTCCTCCTGGGAAGGAAGCCTGGGAAAGCTGTGTTCCTTGTACTTCTTGGTTGCAGGAAAAGGAGGAGTTCTGTGAGACAGGCTCTGACAACCACAAGGGAAATAAAAAAAGAAAAAAAAAAGGTGTTCTTATCTAAATCTTTTTAGTTAGTGTTGATGGATGTCATTGTGTAAACAATTAAAATCATCATGTAAAAACCACAAATTAAGTATCAATTTGTAAGCATTAAAACAGAGTAAAAGCCCTGCAGAGCAATAGACCTGCAGATCTTACATAGCACTGAAATAGTAAGTTACCTTGCTTTGTAGAGTAGAAGCTTGGATCTTGATGAAAGCGCAGGCGTCTCCTCAGTCCAGCACAAAGTTGCCGCAGGCAGGAAAAAGCCTGCAAGTGGAGGTGATTTGGCTCAACTTTACCCGAACCCACGCTCAACAGGGAGAGAAGATTCTGAAAACAGGGGATAATTAGCTGTGTTATATTATTCTGAATAATGAATATTGAATGATTTTTAAAAGCATAATTAACAGCCAGCATCTCCTCTGTACACTTTTGTACTCAGAAAATTATTTGTGCTCATTTACAAAAAGAAAGGGCCGAACACACTCTGAATAAACACAACCTCAACCCAGCCTTGATAGAAAAAGTTGTTACAAAGTTCACCAAATAAAAGGGCACACAGAATTGAATTATTGAAACAGCAATTTGTTCTAAGTTAAAATTCCCTGCCCTCTGTAGCTAATGATGTCATGTCTCTAAATCTAAGTCTTTTAATTTGGTTTAATAGCACCAGCGTCTCAAAGGACGGAGGCTAGGAAAGCTGCGAGAGGAAAAAGTACCCTCTCGTTATAATTTTTTTTTGATGATGAGACAGACTGCTTGGTGACAGTATGCTAATACTGCCCTGAGACCAATGCAATATAATACAGTGCACGGCTCTTTAATCAAAACGGTGGCAGGGTCTCAAGGGGGCAGAGTGAACATGCTGCCCATGCCGATGAAACAGAGACCCAGAAAGCAGATACATTTTAGAGCTTATATGAATCTGATGAACACAATCATCAGGGGAGAGTAGGTCTATAGAATTAGGCCCTGTTTCATAGCGAATCCACTATTTCTGTAATAATGTACACAGACATTACACAAGCTGACCTACTCATTTGCAAGGACTTTCATGCCAGAAAACACATATGAGAAACATGCTGTATCAGTGCAGCAGTTCACTAACGCAAAAAAAAAGAAAAAATCCTCCAGGGGCCCCAGCAACCTCGTACAGGATCAGGGACACTGAATTATATATTGGTGTGTTTTGTTCAAGGGCACTATTTGACAGGTTATTATGTTGACAGTAGCCAAAGTGACCATTCCATAAATCCATTATGAAGTGGTCAGCCTAACCCCGCTACATCAACTGATATGGAACTTTGACATTTATCATCTGAAAAACTTAAAATCAAGCAAATCGGATCCCATTATAACCTAATGGTTGCATATTATTTTGCCTGCTACGAAAAACAACTGTTCACTTATTCATATGACATGTCTGGCTGCACAGTAATGACCAACCACCATTTCTTACATCCATAATTAATTTTTCAGTGGTCACATAAATATTGGTGTACCTTCACAATACTTGGTCTCTGTAGAAAAATCTCAGGAGGAAAGTCCTGCATGATGACATCTCGCAGAAGATCACATGTAGACTGCACCAGGTTAATTTTGTTGCTCTGTAAAGAACTAATTAAAACCAGCACAAATTACAAGAAATGCAAGAATTAAAAAAATGTTGCACTGTTCAAGAGATGGACATGTCTTTTACCTCTCATTGGATGACAGTATATGTCTGTCTGTGTTTGTTAAAGTCAGCCAAGGAAACACAGAGAATTTCAGACATTTAACAGACTTGTGAACTGTAAAACAGTAAAAAAAAAAAAAAATCATGATGTATAGTGATAATTTTACAACATGTACATTATATTCAATAGAGAGACACAAACCAGTACCTGCGATCTTGTGGGTCGGTACATCAGAACAAACTGACACAGCCTTATAAAAATAACCCTTTTCAGATAAATCGTCAGGTGCATCACCTGTATGGACTAAAGCAGACAACGATTAATTTTACATTTTCAAATAAATTTTTTACAACACATGTTGCTTTTGTGTGAGATTGTGACACCTGTTGAAGCTGCATCATGTGCCCCATGCCAGTATGTGACTGATTGACTGGGAATAGAATCTGGTAGATAGAAGAGCTGATCAAGGACTCCACTGATGAGTGCTTGCAGAACAGGATCCACATGAGGAGAGAGCTGGGTGAGGAAATCCACTGCCCCAACATCCCTTAGCATCTCAGCGGCACTAGAATTCTTATTTAAATATACAGTTAACAAGGTATTAATCAGGCCTTGAAATTTCAATAATTAGTTTTGGTATTTTTTTAAGGATGACAAATTGTTAGAAATATTGATTTTATTTTATGATACATATATAAGAAAAAGATACATTTTTGGGCTCTTCAGTTAAATTAAAATCTTCTCCTTTGGTCTTGTCCCTTTTGTAGGGGTTGCTACAGTGAATCATCCTTTTCAATCTTCCCCTGTTCTCTCCATCTTCTACTCTGACTTCAACTACCTCCATGTCCTCCCTCACTGCAACCATCAATCTCCTCTTTGTCTCCTACCTGGTAGCTCCATCTCTAGGATAATTCTTCTACCCATGTATCCACTGTCCTTGCTGTAAACATGTCCAAACCACCTCAATCTGGCTTCTTTAGCTTTTTCCCCAAACCTTCCTGTCTATGTTGTCCCTCCAGAGACAAAACCTAATTCCTGATCCTGTCCATCCTCAACTCTCTTAAAGAGAATCGCAGCATATTTAACTCCACCAACTCCAGCTCTGCCTCCTGTCGTCTCCAATCCATCCATCATGGCTGGTCTCATAAGTGTCCTGTAAACCTATGCCTCACCTTAGCTGACAATTTCCTAACACAGATCACTCCTGACTCTTTTCTCCAGTTGTTCCATCCTAGCAGTACTCTATTCTTCTCTTCCACAGTCTCCACTGCTCTGGACAGTTGATCACCAGTACCTGAATTCCTGCTCCTTCACCACCCATGCTCCATGTAACGTTGCCATTTCACTGTTCTCTTCAGTTAAACAAAAATAAATAAATAAAAACAAATACAGATGCTGAGCTGATCATTACTAATCTCCATGACTAAGTAACACACCTTAGATAAAGTCGTGAGCAGCTCCAGGACCTCCTCTTTCATTGGAACCTCTGGGAAATTAAACCACTCCAAGAGATACACAAACAGCATCTTCTCCTGGACGACGTCCGAAACGGAAATCAACGAATGGTCCAGCTTCGATATGATGTTCTTTAACGCTCGGACTCTTATCTCCACTAAGGAGTGTCCTGCAAAATACACTAGGTTTAGTAATATCATAGTACATATAGTACAGATCTTAGCCTACATTGGCGCTACTAAGGAGCTAAACAGCCACATCGGAGTTAGGAAATAAACACCACATGTTTATTTAGCTAAAAAAACCAAGACACAAGAAGGCCTCAGATGTAAGTCTGCGTCCATTGTAGTGAATGAGTCCTTAAGTTAATTCGTTGATAAAAACGCATGATAGTTTAGCTACAAAGTTAGCGTACCGATTTTCTTTATGAGCGCAGATAATTCCATGTTCGGTGTCTGTCTGTTTTTTCTTGCGTGCAAAAAGGAATAAGTAAATAAGTTAAAATCCCTTTTTTGTCAATATTCCATGTCTGGCTGTCATGTCAACACCAAGCGCCCGGGTTTGTTTTAACAACCGCGCCAGCGTCACGTCGTCACTTCCTGTCAAAGACGATGGTGCGTTCAAGAGCCCTCTGGAAGCGTTCTCTTGGGTTCTTAAAAAAATATTTACGAAGCTCAAGATATTGGTATTTTACAACATTTACAACAATGTGACACTTATTTAGGAATAATCTTGAAAATGATCATTTTGAGACATTTTTTTATTTAAACAAAAACATGACAAAACAAATTTTACAACATGTTCACAAAATGTGTCACCTGTACATACATTCTTTATATACTGTACACCATTGTATATATGTAAAAATATATATGTGTAGGTGAAACATGTTGTAAAATTAGTTAATTATAATTTTAAAAAAAAATAGAAAAATTCTGTGAAACCCCAAGGGAGTAACAACGTAATAAAGTACAACCAAATTTAATATAATGGTATTACTATATTTTGAGTATAATAAGAGCAACAATCTAGCAGTAAAATATGTAGAATCAGTTAAAATTATACAAAATAGAAACATTGTAATAGTTATAGGAGCTTTAATGACAACATAATAATGATAGAACCAACTACTATTGGCAGCAGTTGGGAGAAAATAAAATTTACCACAGGTGCTGGAGAATGAAGGGTCATGCACTCTGTAAATCAGTCTGGAAAAATCCACGACAGGCCCTTACTTGGCAGACAAGGAGACAAGGCCAGTGGAAAGATGTAAACGTACGCAGAACACAGAAGCTGATATAGGATACACCTGAGGACAGCTGGAACAAATGGTGTAGGGCAGGTATAGAGTTTGACAGCATAGAGGGGTCGAGAAAGATTCATAGGCAAAGTTAAACTAGGATCCAAATAAAAGCTGGTGTGTAAACAGAACAGTATCAAATCAGCTCAGAGCATTGTGTCAGAAGAACTGTCATCCTCATGAGGTGATTATTCAGACAACACTTTTTATATAAAAGAGCAACACACCTCTTTGTTTGATCTGATGTTTCAAAAAATATGTAAACAAGATACAACACATTCTGGTCTAAATTTTTTTAGGGAACATTTGGGAGAAAGTCAATAAAAGGCTTTTAATCCACTGACACATTGAATGACATTTTGACAAGCCATATTATCATGTTGTCAGTGTGAGTCTTTCAAAGATGGCATGTTCTAAAACTAAAGTGTGCATTGACGTGCATATCCTCATAACACAAGAGCATGCATAAATTATTCCCGTTTTCTGTGCGTGGAAATTAATCTAATTGCAGAAAATTTCACACTCAAGATATGATGTGGATATGATCAGCTGACAGGGTGATAATTAACTAACTTAGCAAATGATAATTTGATACGACAATAATATGATCCCACAGCTTTTGAGAATTCTCCAAGGATTTTAGCTCGTAATTAATTTTACTGTGTAGTGTATGTTCATCTGTCAGCTATATTCTCCAAGAGTTTGGGGCTAAAATAAAATGATAATGCCGTCTTTAATAATTTGTTACTGCTGCAGCATAAGTAGCTTCATTCCCCTCTATAATATGACATCATTGTTCAAACTTTCTGTAAAGGTTTTAGAGGTAAATCTGTTTTTTGTTTTTTTTTTGCAAACAAAGGTCATATAAATAAAAATCCTAATCATGACCACGGGATATTTACGTTTTTCTTTTTTAATAAATTCGCAAAAATATCTACATTTCTGTTTTTTTCTATGATGGGGTGCTGAGTGTACATAAATGAGAAATAAAATGAACTTTTGTGATTTGATCAAATGGCTGCAATGAAACAAAAAGTGAAAAATGTAAAGGTGCCTGAATACTTTCTGTACCCACTGTATATGAATATATATATTCATTAATTAATCTGCTCATCTGTTACGGTTTCACAGCTGCAGTTTCCACGACTGCCACCCAAATCACGACCGCCCCATACTGTAAGCCTTCCTGTGGGTGGTGAGCCCACCTGAAGTTATATGATTCTGGATGATGTAAAACTCTTTATTTTATGGATTTATAACACTGTTAAAATAACTATAGACAAGTTATCGTTGTTTTAACCATGCAGCCATTTGGATTGAACATAGTCACCATAGCTTCATTACATCGAGTGTGTACACAGCTGGTGTGGAATTAATGAATGCAGACGTGCTATGTAGTTACCTCAGTTAGCCACTTGTTCAATTTTAGGAAATTTTAAGGTACATTTTGGGGCAGGTGTTCCTCATTGTTTAAACGGCAGACAGAAACAAGACCCAGATGGTCCCAGTGGTTTTGTCTCTTCCTGACAGTCTGCTTTACAGTCCTCTCCTCTACTAAAGGAAGACACAGAGGACTGTGTTGGCTAAAGAATGAAGCCAGAGGACAGGGTCAAACAGAAACAAGCAGAAACATACAGTAAAAAGAGAGAGGGTTGAAGACTAAAACAACATTTATTTAAATTACAAGCACATTTTCTCAAAACAAAATTTAGCTTGACACACAAGTCCACCTCATTGTCCTCGCTCTCTCAGTGCAGTCACACAAAATACACTTATTTTATACCCAAGTTATTAAAGAAATATCTATCATAGGCTTCATGACAACACATCTCTTTGTTATTATTACGAACAAACTCGTCATAACAAAGCCAGTCTTTCGGCAGCCTAACTTTCTGTTTTTGTTACCACACTATTTGCAACAAATATCATCCAAACCAAAGTTCGTCTGTCAGCCCTAATTTAGCTTGTCGGGGAAAAAGAAAATGAAGCCGGGCCTGTGCATATCCTCTATGGTATATCTAATAGCTGCCACCCCTCTTCCCCTTCACCAGGCCTTCCCTCCTGTGCCAACACATCAAGTGAAAGCAGTCTGATCAACCCTAATAGGGCCTGGTAATTAGAGACTTTGCATAGAGCCTGTCTGCACACAGCCGCCCTAAGCAGGTTGGTTGGGATGTTTCACACTTGACAGTGTGAGGGGAAAAAAAATAAAACAATGTACTTCAGTTCAGTTTACGAATGAAATTAGCCTGACAGTGGTAAACACAATCTTCTCTAAAACAATTCTGACACTAATTGGGTAACCATTCCAGAGTTTGAGTTTCTGCTGCTCAATCAAACAGTGGAAAAAAGTTGGGTGGTCGAAGCCCATGTTCTTCTCGGTATATTGGTTGTGAGAAAAAGTTAAGCATATAATGACAGCACACTGCATTTTTGTTGTTTGACTAGTTATTCAACATATGTGATCAAAGAGAATACTTTGCTACAATAGAAGGGATTTTTTTTCAAGTCTCGCATCATCATGTATGTGCAAAATAATAAATAGTCTAGATTCTAATTCTAACCTTGGTGAAATATTTTTTTAATTCTGTGTAACAGTAGCTGTGTTACAGTATTCACTAAACTTGTTTTTTTTTTTAAATAAATGTTATTTAAAGATTTCTTGATTGAGTGATGAGTTTTAGCACAGCTGGGTCTCTGATTTTACGTACTGTTATTACCATTATTATATATTCTTATGTATTATATATATTATACTAGCATTAGATGTTTTTCCCCCTTTGCGTGTAAACTTTCCATGT
>JAFBJS010000918.1:0-12086 GCA_016785265.1 Paraplagusia blochii
GACGGAGAAGTGTGTCCTGGCCTGCTTATTTGTAGACAACGCTTTCTACAATATTGTATATTTTGTGTCCAGTGTTTAATTATTTGTGTCTCCCTCGGTTCCGTATCCGGACAGAAAGCGTCTTTATGTCCTTTAAGCCCCTTCTCTCCCCTCCATCATCTGCTGCCTTTTGGATCATGTTCAATCCTCTCTATCTGCGCCTCAGCATTGATGGTCGAGCAGATTCATGTCTCACAGCGTCAGTTGACGTGACGCATGTTGAAGAAGCTAAGCTCACGGTTGACATCAAACCGGCCCCTGCCGTTTGATCTCCTTATGTTCGGCAAAGTGTTCAACTTTGTGTTTTTTGGATCTAGGAAATAAATCCCATAAATTGAATATTTGCTCTGGAGGTTTTCGACTGATTGTTTACTACGGAGTCAGTAATCCTGTAAAATCTGGATTTGCCCCCTGCATGAAGCTCTGTGTTGGGTCGGATCTTGTGAGCTTAAAGTCTGTCACACGGCACGTGTTTACAAATGCATGACAAAGGGCCGGCCCCTGATAGCGGACTGGGAGGGTAAACAGCCCTGATGCCCCGGCGTTACTGTGAGATCTGCTGAGACAATCAGCTGCAACCGATTCACCTGCTCGTTTATTTTTATCTGCGCTTATCTGCAAAAATGTTTCCTCCAACCCTCATGCCTCGTAGCATCTTTGTGCCGCTGCAAATAATTAAAGTGCAATGATGTCTTGGCTCACAGCTAATAAACTACAGCAGATCCTCCTTCACAGTCGGCATCAGCAGGAATTTAAGACCGCGGGGACACAGAGACTTCTCCGCAAAGATAAATATAAAGACGAAGATTTCTTTATTGCAATTATGACGCATCTACAGCAACGGCGTTATTAGGGACGGAATTTGGACCGGGCGTCTGTTCCAGGTCTAAATATACTCGACTACAATCAGACTGCAGATCCACTCAAAGAGGAATAAGGAGAAATCACAGTGTTGAAGAAATTGATTAAAATATATAAATATATAAACCCAAAAATCAGTATTAGGTGCAGGTTACACAGGAACAGCTACTGCAGTAGTATTGCAGTCAATACACATACTGTTATTGCACACACTGCACTATATATTACAATGGCTTGAGCAGCGGTGCAGAACAGAACCTGGCAGCAAATTAGGAAACACAGTCTCCAATGAATGCTGTTCTGTCATATATAAATATATACACTAATACATATACAGATATATAGTACACAAATAAACTACATACATATATACAGCCCTGTTTATATTTAAGTATTTTTACATGTAGGGGTAAACAAATTAAGTATATATATATATATATATATATATGTACATACAGTATACAGTATAT
Organism: Paraplagusia blochii; assembly: GCA_016785265.1. Lineage (NCBI taxonomy): Eukaryota > Metazoa > Chordata > Actinopteri > Pleuronectiformes > Cynoglossidae > Paraplagusia > Paraplagusia blochii. The sequence goes on from JAFBJS010000918.1 coordinate 1,371, forward strand.
GTACATACAGTATATGTACATACAGTATATACTGATATGTTTGCACAAATTGACATATATTTTACAAGTATACTTAAGCACTCATTTATGTTTATATTTACATATGTGTAAATATAGAGTTTACACAATCATCTAAATGTATTAAATTGTATTACTATATCTAAAGAATAGAGTATATTTTCACATATTTACACAGTACAGTATTACATATATTTGTACAAACACGTATTTGTATTCGTATATATTTATGTACACATCTGAGCACATACAAACTCAGCTAAATGTCCTATATTGTAAATATAACATACAATAAATCGTGTCAATTTGCATTTATTTACATGTATTTGTGCAAACATATGTATGTACTTGTGTATGTATATATTTAACTACACATATATAGCACATACAAACTCAGCTAAATGCCTTATGTTGTAAAAAATATAATACAGTATATACTTTATAAAATATATACTATATAAATATATTAACATCTGTGTGCACATGTATATTTATTTATATTCCAATACATTTGGCAGACAGGTTTATCCAAGGCAACTTACTATTTGAAGGGAATGTTACAAGTCACTGTACAATAAAATGTCTACTATGTATTTTTATGTACGTAAGCACATTCTTATACTTATATATATCAATATAAGACGACAATATAAACAACCCTGTGGAGGAGCTGAGGCCGCAGGGCAGTTTTGTTCCATTGTTTATGACTTTGTGCGTTTGTTTTTGTGTTCAAACAAACACGTCTAAACTCAGCATCGGAGACAAGACCAACACAGACCAATGTGGTTTTATGGGCCAAATGAATTGACACAAATTTAATTCACGGCCGTCTTTATGCATTTAATGTGGTACAATACAGCCAAATAAAATTTTATTCGATGCAACAGTCTGGACATTTGTCCTGTAAATCAACCAAAGTGAATGTAACTGCTGGAGGGAGGGAATCTTGGTGGAAACCAAACGCTGTCCTGTGTATCTGGTTGTTATAAAAGACAGGGACACAAACGGACTAAGGCAGAATGTGGATGTTTAGGTTAAAGTGGTGCTCAAACCATGGTGCATGGCTCTTGGGGTGTACTTAAAATAATACAATAAAATTTCCTACACTTTATTTTTCAGTTTGTTCTAAGGTATTTGTTCAGAAATCGGGGTAAAAATGGGACGACATTCGACAGTCATAACTTATAAATGACAAAAAAATAAATGACAAAAATTCACATTTTTCTTATTTTTCCTGACTTTTTCCTGTCAGCGCCAGCCCACTCGATCCACGGAAACGTTTCCGCCTCAAATTCAGTTCACATTTTTCACCTTTTTCTTATTTTTGCATTTTCTTCACTCTCAGGATTCATCAATTAGACCACATTGAAACCCCTAGTGGGCAGGTTCTGGTCCATGGCCCCTATGTTTGACTCCTCCAATACAAGAAAATATTATGGTCCATCCATTCATCTATGCATCTTTATCCACTCATCCGTTACCAGGTCGTGGAGGCAGCAGTCTCCACAACTGCCACCCAAATCACATTGCACTGTACCAAACCTTCCAGTAGGTGGCGAGCTTCCTGGAAGACAAGGGTTCAAACTTGCCCTGGAGTTTCACGCCACAGAGAACTTGCCTTTGTGCCAAAGTGAAGGCCATAAATCATAGCATCAGTATATGGTGTATTAACAGGAACATATTTGATTTCAAAGTCACTCAGAAAACTTAATAAAAACTTTAATAAAATCTGGGCAGCTCAGGGCCATGAGCCTCCTGGCGCCTCCTGGCTGTAGTAGAGAGCACTTCATTGACCCCAGGCCAAAATTGACCTTGGGCATCAGCTCTTGGCAGGTGGATTTAGGTGACTGCTGGTGAAGTTTGATCAGATGGCCAGAGAAATAATTACTCCAAAGCCAAATATGTTTAATTGTGCGTGAGGTTCTGCCTTCACTGGCTCCTTCCTGGTGGATTCATCACAGTTGTTTCAGTTTCAGTTCTAAAAAACTTTATTCTGGTCATTTATCTGGGACCATGGAGCTCAACGCAGTGATTAGATCCTTAAGTTATTTAAGGAAATAAATATATAAACAAGGCTATAAACACAGATTAATGTCAGGGAAAAAAAAAATCTTTGTTTTATATAAAACTATGCTTTGGACAGATTGGGAGAGAGAGGACGACTGAGTTGGGAAGAATTAAAGACAACGCAGCAGCAGACTGTGAATGAATATGAGTTCATAAAGATCTCATTTGTATTTTATGTTTTCCATTCATGGCCCTCTGGATTCTGAAATATGCAGATTGAGTGGAGGACATCTGAACGGCTCATAATGATAAAGAAATTTATGAGCTCCAGTGTTTAGATTGAAGAGGTCTTCAGTTCACATCCCAGCTCGGAGCACGGAGATGTCAGAAAAGTCCTGACTCTCCATTTAAGTTATTGTGTTGAACTTTTGTGGAGGCCAGAAGCTCATCTTCATATCATCGTAACCCATCGGAGCGAGGTCCCGCAGATAAGTCAACGTCACGATTTTCTCCCTCACGTTATTTAATACGGATTATGACGTTGAATTTCAAAGACTCTCACAAGTGTCAACCCAGATTAGTCCCAGGCCCGGGCTGCACTTGGCAGTCGGGGGATTTGAACCTGGGACCTTGCAGACCCAAGTCCGTTTCCTTAACCATTAGGACACCAACTGCCCGACCTGGTACGTTTGAAGAATAGAATGGAGAACTGGAGAAAAGTGTCAGGTGTGATGTGTGATAAAAAATTGTCAGCTAAGGTGAAAGAACAGGTTTACAGGACGGTGGTGAGACCAGCCATGATGGACGGATTAGAGATTAGGAATAGGTGAAAGACAGGAGACAGAGCTGGAGGTGGAGGAGTTAAAGATGCTGGTGAGGTTCTCTTTAAGAGAGACAAGGATGGACAGGATCAGGAATGAGGTGATTAGAGGGACAACACAGACAGGAAGGTTTGGAGAAAAAGAAGCAAGAGAAGACAGATTGAGGTGGTTTGGACATCTGTCTCTTATACACATCTAGATGTGTATAAGAGACAGCTGGAAGACAAGGGTTCAAACTTGCCCTGGAGTTTCACGCCACAGAGAACTTGCCTTTGTGCCAAAGTGAAGGCCATAAATCATAGCATCAGTATATGGTGTATTAACAGGAACATATTTGATTTCAAAGTCACTCAAGAAAACTTAATAAAAAGTAACTCATGAAAAGGGACAAACCAAAATAAGAGGAAGCAATAAGCTGAAGACAGGAGACAGAGTTGGAGGTGGAGGAGTTAAAGATGCTGGTGAGGTTCTCTTTAGGAGAGACAAGGATGGACAGGATCAGGAATGAGGTGATTAGAGGGACAACACAGACAGGAAGGTTTGGAGAAAAAATAAGCTAAAGAAGACAGATTGAGATGGTTTGGACATGTTCAGAGGAGGGACAGTGGAGACATTGGTAGAAGAATGATGTTAAGAGATGTAGCTACCAGGTAGGAGACAAAGAGGAGATTGATGGATGCAGTGATGGAGGACATGGAGGTAGTTGGAGTTAGGGGAGATGGAAAAGAAGGAAAGGACAAGATCAAAGGAGAAGAAGACAATGGACCTGGTTCATAAAGTCTTAGGTCCTTGTATGTGGTCAACATTTCCGTCCATTCAACAAATGTAGGGAGGCCATTTTGGTTCAGGGGTCACAAACAATTTAATTGGACACTAAACAGGTCATGTGATCATTCCCTAAAAATTGTCTTTGGAATCAACATTTCCTGGACATTGAGTCTTTTTTTCTTACTTTATATCCGTAATATTATGACTTTTTTTTTTCACCCAAACCTCATCAGACACCATGGAAAGACAGAACCAAAAACATCTCAGTTGAAGTGAAGCCCAAATTGCTACGATTTAGTTCCATGAATCTGTGTGAATCCACAGAAAAGGTCCATTCTGTCCAAGTGTCTTCTCTCTCGGTCTCTCTCTCATCTAAGAGCCTGTCATCCTGTCATGTGTGATATTCCTTGTGACACCACATTGTACATTTTTTACAAGTATGACGGTAACAAACATTTCACTCTCACTCTGAAATCTTTCCTGACTTCCTGTTAGCACCGGCTCAGCCCGGTCCACGGAGACGTTTTCATCTCAAATTCATGGATTTCTCAGGACTGTGGTGAGACGTTAAGAAAAGTGGACAGAAATAGAACAAACCTAAAACGAACCTCCAATGAATCCAAGGCAGAATTTTCCTCCAGTTCTGGACAAACAGTGATTTGATCTGTTCGACACAAAGTCAACACGTCCACGTCCACCTTCTGTCCTTCCATTCTTCCCTCCCTTATTTCTTTCTTTCTTCTCTTCATTATTCCTTCAATCCCTCAAACTTCCTTCTTTCCTTCCTTTCCTCCCAAATTCCTTCCTTCTTTTCCATTTACAATTTCCTACCTTTTCTTCTCTCTTCTTCCTTTCCTCAATCCTTCTACTGTATATATGTATATATGTATCTACATATATCTACATATATGTATATATACAGTACATGTATATATGTGTGTATATGTATATACATATATGAATGTATATATGTATATATGTATATACATATATGTATATATACATATATACATATATGATATACACACACTTATACAACACCTAGATTCACACACACTTGCATATATATACTGTATATATATAAGCACATATGACTATGCAGTTTATCTATTGTCCAAAACAACTATACACATACTGTATATATGTATATATATAGTATATACGTATAACATCTATCTGTCTATCTATCTATCTATCTATCTGTCTATCTAGCTATCTATAAAAAAAAAAAAAAACAGCAACACCTAGTGGCGAAGTTCCATGCCTTTGCTAACCTTGTAATAAACAGGTAGAAGATCACAAGCAAACGATCATGTGCGAATAAATGAATAAAACCTAAACTTATACAACTCCTAGATTCACACACACTTGCATATATATACTGTATATATAAGCACATATGACTATGCAGTATATCTATTGTCCAAAACAACTACACACATACTGTATATATGTATATATATACAGTATATATGTATATATATGATTATACATATATACACATATATAAGTATATATACATATACATATATATACACAGAATATACTACGTCTTATACATATATACATATATACATATACTGTATATATGTATGTATATATGCATATATATGTATATATGTATACATATATGTATACATATATACACATATATGTACACACACATACTGTATACATATATACAGTATGTGTGTGTAGTTGTTTTGGACAATAGATAAACTGCATAGTCATACTATATGTGTTTATATATGTATATATGCAAGTGTGTGTGTATCTAGGTGTATATGTATGTATGTACATATGTATATGTGGATACATATATAAATCTGATACAAATGTATTTGGGTAAACACACACACACATATATACACAAACACTATGATAATGAGGAAATAATATTATTTTTAAACTAAGTATTAATGTTGCTATGGTGAAATACATAATAATTGAGATTGCAACACCAAACAGCAATAATTATTACTTACTTATACTTAGTATTAGTAGGTAATAACTATCTACTCAGGTCTTAAATACTCTAACTTTACTCCAGTGTTTACTTTGTTCTAGTTCTAGTATCTTATTGTAACTTTTTCTTTTTGTTCCGAGCTAATTCCTCTGTAGTTTCCTCCATGATGTGAATGAATCCATCAATAGGATCATTATGAGGTTTATTATATTAAAATTTAATTTAAATAAAGTGTCAAACAAAGAAATAAAAACACAGTCTGGATTAAATGAGTCTTCATAAAAACGTGACTAATTCCCGTCTCAGGGAAATCACTTCAATTATTTACATCGTAATAAAACAAACCTTAATTCTTAATCCCATCTTTGTCCCTGGTGTCAGTATTTAGATGTTTCATCTATACATTCATATTCTGCACGGATTCAGGAACGAACTCCACACGGCGTCTTTTTAGCGTCGCCTACATTTTTAAAATGCAAACATCCTATGAAAAAGAGCTCATAAAATCAGAATGTGGACAAAGCAGAAAGGAACAATTCATGTCATGGATTTGTTTATTTAATTCCTGGCTCGTCCAGTTGTTTCATACATCAGGGTGATTACAGGGGAACAGTGGGCGGATGAAGAGTCCGCACGGTTCTCAGACTCTGATGTCAAATGACTCACTGGACTTCAGGGCAAATTTTCTTGAATAATTGGTAGTTCTTACAAAAGACAACTTCTTTGTCCATAATTAGGCTAACGGAGTGTGAGGCAGTGCCTCTAACACTGTCTCCGCCAGGATGGTGGAAATCGCTTTATTTATTTCACATTTTTTGTTTAATTTGAACAGTTGGATCAGTGGATTCTTTTTCACCCGGTCAGGGAGCGTCCATTAATGGTCTCTGGGGACTGTATCTGCAGATGCATGATAAAATACCATTATCAGCTCTGTAAAGCAATTTGTACTGAAGCAGCAGCAGCAGTGATTTTAATGGATCTGTTGGATAAAGTCAGGAACGACAGGAGAAACAACAGACTCCAACCTGTTCCTCCCAGACTGTCAACCATGTGTCTTACAATTTCTCACGGTCAATGAAGAGACAAACGTCTTCAGAAATGCTGCTCCGTTTACCATGGACAAGAGACACTCAGTTCAAGGCTTTGAGTCGTGACCAACGTCTCAATTTAATACTGGAAAGAATTTCTGCTTCACACCAAGATTTGAAGAAATGACTAAGAAAGGTGTTTTTAAATTTAGAAAATGTAATTACTTGGAAAAGTCGAATTAGAACTTGCAAAAATTTTCAGAGTAAGAGACTCTGAGACTCTGAGTTCTGTGACAAACTGAAAAAAAAACCTTTAAACTTTATAATTGTAATTATAACTCTCTGAAAGTACTGGACTGAATAAAAAGCATCTCTAAACTTTTATGACTGCGAGTATATATTTATTTTTAGTGTATATATTTACATAAATACAAACGTATGCAAACATATATTAGCATATTTTCATGCACACATACACAAACAAAACATATACCTGCAAATTCATATAAATATATATGAAAATATATTTATATACATATATGCTCTCATATATGCTATAGCTATATGCTATTTCTATGTGCTACAGCTACATATATTTATATAGCTATAGGCTATATGCATATATGCTATAGCTCTATGCTATTTCTATGAGTATATATATTCATAGAAATATATATAAATATATACATATATGCAATATATATACAAATATAAACCCACAGGTGCTACTTTTTATCTGTAATGTTAATTACCCACCTCATCATCATAATCAATCATTTTTTTGGTGCTTATTACAATGCCCCTTCGCCCCTTAATGGGGCCCCACCCTGCATTTTTGGAAACCACAAGTTTATTTTAATGTTTCTATCTTGGTTTTTCTCACTTTACAATGAACTCTTGTTATTTTTTTTTGGGTTCACTTTGGAGTTCAGCCTGAGGCTGGAGGCCGTGCTCACAGATGTCACTGCATGTAATCAACAGACATTTATCTGAATAAATGATCTGGAAACAATTATTTTTTTTACCCACGGTTAACGTATCAGTAGTTAACTGGGAAACCGCAGAGTTAGATTCAATTAACCGTATTTATCCGCCGCTCTCCTCCTGCAGAGACCAATGCCACCGTCGCTGCTGAGATTTTCTCCAGCTTCGCCTACGTTTTTTTTTTTTTCTTCTCTTTTGACCTTTAAGTGTTGTTTATTCCTGCTGCAGTCACTCTGTGTGACTAGGTATATTGGATAAGCAGAGAGACGGGACTCTGACGTCTGTGTCCTCCAAGACCAGAAAGTCCTGGAGCAAAATCACAAATGATGTTTCAGGAAACTGAGGAGTAGAGATTTCTAACAAAATAATATTTCTATTTGTTTAATTCTCCTTTAAGAAGGCGTGTTTCCCTTTCACAATAGATCTCTGGTTTGATTTGTATTTTTTTTAGATTTTCCTTGGTTTTTTTCAGCGTCCAAAGTCAGGCAGGATGAAGTCAAACATTTCCTAAAAATTAAACCAGGTTACGGGAGTGAATGCGTCCTGCGTTGGCCCGGTGAACTATAACCTACTCAAACCAGAACCTGAGGGCCCCACATGGCCCAGATGAAACCTCAGAGTGGCCCATTTTATGTTGACTTCAGAAACGCAAAAAACAAAAAAAAAAAACGAAGAGACGCAGTAATCAGACACTGCTGCAGTAGAAGTGAACACTTCCTGTCAAAGACCATTTCCAGCTCCAATCTTCCTTCCTCCAATCCCTGGATCTGGCCCATGTCTGGGCGTCAAAAACTAATTAAATTTTGCCTTTGAGTCAGAAAATGTAATTCAATGTATTCATGAATAAAAAAAAAAAAAACTTTTCCTAAAATGCAAGTTTTGACGTTGCCCTGTAATGAATGACAGCGGCGGTGGTGACTGATTTAAACCACATTTTAAAACGTGACAGAAATGACCTTGATTTTCTTTTCTTATATCACTGTGAACTGATACAAATTGTTAAATGGAGAATTTCAAAAAAAGATTTAATCTGGATCATTGTCCCGTGTCTTTGTTCGAAACCTGAACATGAAGACAAAAATCTCTTACAATCATTTTTAGAAATTCCAATTTTCTGTTAGTGGAGTGAACCAATCAGGATGAGGGTTAGATGTCGGTGTTAAAGACCGTTCATTTTTGCACATGACTGGTGATTTATGGAAGTCTGCAATTTCAGAACATCTGTCTTAGAAGTAATTGAAGACAGCAGCAAAACAGGGACAACATGATTAGGAAGACAGTAGTGAAGACTTAGTGTCAGTCAGTGGTGAAAAAAAAAAACTGCTATAAGGAAAACTAATCGGTTATAAAAGGCTTTCAATAAAATGTACCTGGACAGAATGCTCTACAAGCCTCCAGTCACTAGGTGGCAGCAACACATACAGTGTGTTTGTCACGATAAGAAAGTACAAGCAATCCAAAAAAAAAATCTGTCTGCATAAAAGATAATAATTGAATACCACTGCGTCCATCGACTAGTGCTTCTCAATTTTTTTCTGTTACGCCCCCCTTAGCAAGAAGAAAACAATTTGCGCCCCGCCCACCACCCACTCTCCACCACAACTATAGATAATAGCATTTGTCTATAAAATAGTTCTAGCTACACCTCTGCATAACATCGTATCCTTGTTAACATAAAGAAAACAAAAAGAAAAAGATAGAGTTCAACTGCGCACGATGAGCTATGAGAGCGCCACTGCCAACTACTGGAGTGGATGTGCAATTACACTTTATTGTAGTACGGAAGAAAAAAACCATAGTCACACACGCCCCCCTCAGCATCGCACTGTGCCCCCCAGGGGGTCCCGACCCACTATTTGAGAAACACTGGACCAGAGCGACTCTACTCCAAGGACAGTCAAGTATTTCACCCATTGTAGCCTGTAATGGATATTGACTTCAATAAAACATGGACACGTTGCAGTACTCCTTGTGACCTGATGAGGCAGAGCTTTGGATCTGAACCACATCCAATATTTATCAGCTGTTATTCAACGCTGTTGCTGGGATGAGGAATGAGACGCGTTCTGTGGGTTCTTCACGACCTCATTAGGAACCTGTATCTATGATTAACCCTCGCTGGATTAGTCACCAGCCCCAAAAGTCACATCACACTGGGCCTGGTGAACATGTGGAGGTTCTGTGATAATTACAAGTCCTCCATGAAGGATGTTCAGAATTGGACTACATGGGTTCATGGAGGTGATGAAGAACCTCGTTGGCCTTTTGGATTTTTCTTTTTTTTTTTTGCAGACTATTTTTGTAGTGATAACAACACAGGTTTTTACAAATGCAAATCAGCCCAATGATTAATACACAAATACACACTGTAAATCTCGTGAGGCACTTGAACTCATCATTAGTGAAAGACCCAGGGTGATTACAGGCCACGTGTCTTTCAACATCAGCCTCTCTCTCCCAGGTGACCTGAGGAGCAGTGATCAGGTCCCGGGCATGTGAGTGGAATTAATGGGTTCATGTCCCAGATCAGAGGACATCGACTCCTACACCCACCAGCTCCTCCCAAAGCTCCAGCATCAATGTTCCTCATAGTTCACCACCAAAATGGACACAGCACTGAAGATGATCTCCAGAGCACTCACCCAAAGAAAAGTATGTTTCATTTTTTTTGTCAGTATTTCTTGGTTCTTACACTTTGGTCAAAGTGTTGACACATCTTGGAATTTTTAAGCAAATTTACAACAAACTTTTTCAACCAGAAAGTGAATGTTCCAACTGGTGTCCACCTAAGCTGGGCAGCAGTTCAGGGACCTGAACTTTGAGGTTCATGTCCCTTCACTGTAGAAGAAAAAATTCCTGAGAGATGAATTACGTTCTTCAATTCTTGGGTTAATTTTTTTCCCTGATCCATCATCAAGCTCCAGTGTCTCCACCATCTCCACCCAACTCTGATGGTCTTGGTTTTGAGGGCAATAGCAGTTAAAGTTAAAGAGATTCTCTTTAGGAGAGACAAGGATGGACGGGATCAGGAATGAGGACATGAGGAACACAGACAGGAAGGTTTGGAGAAAAAACTAGAGAAGACAGATTGAGATGTTTTGGACATGTTCAGAGGAGGGACAGT
>JAFBJS010000918.1:16421-39200 GCA_016785265.1 Paraplagusia blochii
TAACAAACCCAGCAGGAAACGGAGGATCAGGATCACGACAACTGAAACCACTGGAGTGTTAACAAAACCAGGTGATCGGGTTAAGTGAACCAGTGGTAAAAAAAAAAAAAAATTCCTGCAAAACCTGGTCCATATCACAACAATAGTTAATAGAACTAATGAGGTTATGGTTAGGTTGAAACCAGTTATTACCTGTTCTCAGGATTCATGGACCATCGATACATATATATATGGACATCTATACATATATGCGTATAAATGTATTTACATACTTAGCATAAATGTATGTACATGTATAAATGGGTATATGTATGTATACATAAACTGTATGTATATATGTATAAATATAATATATAGACATATATTTATATTTACTTATGTATATATAAATACATGTATATATATATTATTAGAACATATATAAAACATATACTTTACTTTTTATAGTAATGTACACTCTGACATATATTTATATGTATATATGTCAGACATATATATATACATATGTTTATATCAATTTATATATATTTGTATATATTTATTAAAACATATACATATATACATACATGTATATACGTATATACACATATACATATGCACTTGTGATTATATAAATATATATAAACACTTCACTTATATAGTTATACACGGACATGTTTGCAAATATTCATATATACGTTTTATGTACATATATTCATATATATTTTATATATAAGTATATATACATATATACTGTATGTATGTGTGTTTCCCCTCCACTAGTCACATCCCAGTGGTTGCAGATATCTCCACTGAGGTTCTATTTCCGAGGAGCCTCGTTCGTCTCAATCTCGTCCAATCACAGTCTTCCTCCAGGCCCATGTGATGAAAGCTCACTCTGAGCCACTGAACACTTACAGCAATCTGTTCAGCCGTCTCCACTTTGTTTGTTTGTTTGTTTGTTTGTCGTGTGGTAGAAGTGACATGGAAGCTGCAGCCCAACATAAATAAAGACCCAGTTCTTCATGTTTGATCAAATTAGAGCCAGGCACGTCAACAAGAAGCGTCCCTGTATGTTAGTCCACCAATGTGTCTCTGTATGTCCTCGTATACTCAGCAATACTCTGAGAGCATTCATGTTGTAATGATACTGTTCCTTTCCTGAATTTAAAGTTGCTTCATTGCTTTATTCTAAGCATTGAAACAGAAATTCTTCTTTGTGGGTTTTTTCAGGATGTATTTTGGGTCATGACAACTGCTACTTATATCTAAAAACAATTTCATATATATGTGCATATATTTCCACTGTGTATATAAACATAATCTATATAATGTGAGTAAATAATTCTATGCACATCTAGTCATAGAAACATGTCTTCTCTTTTCAGCTGGTCCCTTGTTTTGAAGGTGTTGCCACAGCAAGTCAACAATGTCCATCTGTCCCCTGTCCTCTGTATCCTCAACACCAACTCCAACTACCTCCATGTCCTCCCTCACTGCATCCATCAATCTCCTCTTCGTCTCCTACCTGGTGGCTCCATCTCTAGGACCATTCTTCTACCAATGTGTCCACTGTCCCTCTTCTGAACATGTCCAAATCATCTCAATCTGTCTTTTTCTCCAAACCTTTCTGTCTGTGTTGTCCCTCTAATCACCTCATTCCACATTAGATCTGATCTGATCACATCTAGTCATAGACACATATATAAAACATAAAAACATACATATAAAAATATATGTAAGCATATGTTTACATATATAAATATATAAAATATATATGTATATTTATCCCCCTCCATATATACAAAGTTATATAGCGTGGAAGAGAGGTAATTACAAAGAGCAATAGAGCAGTTTCCAAAGATATTGACGTCCTACTTGAAAATATTTGCAGACGTGAAAAACCACTGACTAATGTCCATAAATGTTGGGAAAATGTCGTATCACATTTGAAGACTGATCTGGATCAGGGCTGTGTTTAATTAAAATGATTATCATAACGCACTGTCACTCATGTATATTACAGAAAAATGCCTTTGACGCATTCATTCTAATGGATGAACATCTGATTAAACCAGAAAACTTTTCATCTTTTCAACTTCACCATTTGGAACATCTGCGTCAACAGCAGATGGAACGGAAAACAACAGATGACTCCTTTAAACGTTCCTGATTCCTGTTGACTTTCTTGGCGGTAAATAGACCAAGCCTTCAAATTGGGATTACTGCCATGGAATTAGCCCCTGAACGCCTCGTGGAGAGCACCAAGTCAACCGAGTCAAAGAGCAACCCCACCTGAGGCAACCCCAACACTTTCAGCAACATTGATCATAATAAGTATGGTGCGGTTGCTGTCAGTGCTGATAGATGAATTCAGCCGCCGTGGTCGCACACTGCCCACAGGCTACAGCTCTGACATCGTTCGGAGAGACCTGGACACGTGCACGGAGACGTGACTCACTCGTTGCTGCGAGCGATGGATCTGTTCTGCGAAGTGAGCAACGTGGAGGCACGCGGGCAATGCTTAACGCTGCTAATCAGAATACCCAGGTCCAACTCCAGGAACTCTTCAGAGTGTTGGACATGACCTTTCTGAGAAGGAATGAATTTATATATTAGTCTTGGTCTAGTGGTTCCCAACATGAAGGGCAGGGTCCCTTTCAGGGACGTGGATCTACTCAAAGGGGTCACAGTCGGGTAGATAAGTTTTATGAATAAAATATTCTATTTTCATTTATTTCCTTTAACCACAGTGAGATAGACAGATAGACAGAAAGAAGGAGAGACAGACAGGTTGAGAGATTCTATGAAAGACAGAAAAATAGACAGACAGAAAGATATATTGATGGATGGTAAGACAGAACCATTGACGTATAGATAAAAAACAGGCAGAAAAACAGACAGACAGATAGACAGACAGACAGACGCGTAGTTAGGTAGACGCATAGATGGAAAGACAGAAAAAAAACAGACAGATAGATGGACAGACAGATGGATAGATAGATGGACCCATGCATGGAAAGACAGAAAAACAGGCAGATAGATAGACATGTAGATGAGCGCAAATACAAACATGCAGATGGATACAGACAGACAGATTGATAGATTCTATGAAAAACAGAAAACCAGACAGACAGATAGACGGACAGATAGACAAACGGATAGAGAGATAGACCCATAGATGGAAAGACAGACAAACAGGCAGACAGACATGTAGATGAGTGCAAACACAGACATGCAGATGGATAGATGGAAAGACAGATGGCCAGGTAGAAAGACAGACAGATACAAAGAATGAATGAGAGACAGGCAGACAGACAGATGGGAAGACAGAAAGACAGATAGAAAGATCATATGAATGACAAACCGACAGACAGACAGACAGACAGACAGACATATAGATGGGCGTAAATGCAAACATATAGATACAAAGACAGACAGACAGACAGACAGACAGGTAGACAGACTGATAGATACAAAGATTGAATGAAAGACAGATCAACAGACAGACAGATAAGCATATAGTTGGGTGAAAATCAAAATCAGAATCCAAATACTTTTATTATCCCGAAATAAATTGTTCAAAATGACATTTGGATGGATCGAAAGACGGACATAAATCCCTTCGTTTAAACCTTAGGCTAATTCCCATTGGGAAATTAAGGAATGTTCCCATTGTGGGACAAATTAGGGACGTCAACTCCACTCAAACCAACGCATCAGACGGACTCACCTGCTGCAGCCAAAGCCTCAGTGTTTGGAAGGTAAACAAACACTGACACTGAATGAACTCAGGAAAAACACATTAATTTCCAGTGATTGATGAGTTAACACAGTTAATCAGTTTGTTCTGAATAACAATGGGGAAACATTTGAAAGGCACCATCACCTCTGATTCTCTGCCCCGAGACTGAACGCAGCTGAATGTGGCATTAAGAAGGGAATAATTATGAAAATGAAGTGTCTCATTTTTTATTGTACAATGACACTCATTACCTGTCTCTCTGACTGCCGGCTGGAAACTATTAAAGATCAACCCAGCAACACAATGGACTCCCTAATGTGTGTTCATCACCGGGGGATTGTGAAAAGCTTAAATTTGCTTTTGAATCCCAATGATGTAATCAAGTCCCAGGTTCTTCAATTACACCTTCAGACCCGGTCAAAGCCAAAACAAAAGCTGAAACAGACCAGGGGCCATTTTCACCGAAATAAATAATAAAAAGATGCCATTATTATATTTGTATTATTTATTGGAGCAAAGGAGGAACAGATGTCCCAGCAGAGGACACAGTTATTAAAAGGCCATAGTTTTTTTTTTTATTTAACACTTTGTGGATGGATTGTTCTCATGAACCTTGGTGTGTTGAGCAGCTGCTACCAATCTTTACAGTTAGGGTCCACAGGTGGCGCTAGTCGATGACCTCCACGGTGAACAATGGCACAAACACAGAGCAGGAATGACTGCCTTATTTTCCCTCCCTGGTCTAAAGCAGGTCTGACTGAAATGACGCAGTTCATTCTAACACATTATTCACTAATTCTTTTAATAATGAATAAATTTCTAATCTTCACTAAAATAACATCTGTCAAAGTCAATGTCTATGATCAGAAGGAACATTTTCTTTGGATTATCCTGTAGCAAAAGCCAAAGTTAATATAAAGATGAATTGACATGAATTAACTGAACTAAACTTCTGTTGATATTATTGTTATTATTATTGTGCTATTTGTTATCCTCGTTAGGGAACATACAGAAATAAAATTGTTGATTAGTTATTATGGTTGTTTGGATGGTTGGTTGCATTTTGGGTTGGTTGGTTGGTTGTTGTTGGTTGGTTGCTTGATTGGATGGATTGATGGATGAATGGATTGTGAGTTTGTTGGTTGGATAAATGCATGGTTGGTTGGTTGGATGGAAGGAGGGATAAATGAAATTTTGGTCTTTATTAATTGGTTGGTTGGATGGATAGTTAGATGAATGGATGGGTGGTTGGATGGACAGTTTGATGGTTGGTTGGATGCATAGTTAAATGAATGGATGGTTTGTTGGTTGGTTGGATGGATGGATGGCGAAACAGATGGTTCGTTGGCTGTATGAATGGATGATTGGTTGTATGCATAGTTGGATGAATGGATGTTTGGTTGGATGGGAAGTTGGATGAATGGATGGTGTGTTGTTGGATGATAGTTGGATTAATGGGTGGATGGTTGGATGGACAGATGGCTAGATAGATGGTTAGTTGGTTGGATGGATGGATGAATAGTTAGTTGATTGGTTGGTTGGATAAATGATGGTTGGTTGGTTGGATGGTTGACTTGGTTGGCTGATTGGTTAGTTGTTTGGATGAATGGTTGGATGATTGGTTGGATGGATAGGTGTAGATAATCCTGATCCTGATCCTGTTGAATCTGCATCTACAGATGTTTGTTCTGTTGTGACAGAAGAGTCTGAAGGTCACAGTCGACTCCATTGGTCTCATTGTCTCCAACCCTGATGTAAAACAGTCCTTTAACCACAGACAGGAAGTTCTGGCCGTGAACAGTGTTGATGTTTTAATCGTAGCATTAACGTAATTACGACATCGGCTTCTCACTCTCCTCTTCCTCCTCCTCCTCCTCCTCCTCACAGTCTGGACATCGATGCACATCGAGAGGACGACAGTTATTCCCAAGGACAAAAACAAATTCTGCTTGATTGAAAAAAAAAAACTCTACGGTTGGGAATGATGTCAATCCTGCAGTTGCTTCTACAAATGGTGAAAACATTAGCGACTGCCGTGAGACGTCCCGCGGTGAGTGGATGTGGAGCCTCGTTCTGACCGAGGATCAGCCGCGGCCATAAATACAACATAAAGCGACGGGAAAAATATGACTGATTGGTTGCGTTCAAGGACACAGGCGTGATCGTCTGACCGTGAAGCCCCGGCTGCTCCAAATAATCTCATATATTAATGTGATCATATGGCTGCAGCGTGTACAGTCATGGATCTTTAACTCAGCCATCGAAGGTGTTCCACGCCGTCCCCCGTCTCACGTGGGGGAGGGCGGGACGTCGCCTTGAGCTCAACGTCCATATCAGCAGTCAGAGTCGCAGCCAGTAAAGGTTGATCCGGTCACGGGTCCAGGTTCTGAAGGACCTTGGTTTTTACGACGCCTTTTTATTCCTTTCATTATTATTTTTAACAAAGCAAACAAAGGGAAAGAGGGGAATTAATTGTTCGAAGCCAACAAAAGTTTCCCAAATGCCGCCTGATAATGGGAGAGCCGTCATCATTAGGATTGATGGCAGTAATTTATTATTAATGATTCGTAAAATGAGATCCAGTAGACCCCATTTTAAATACATTTTCCATTACGGAGGAGCTGACAAGCAACACTGCTGATTTCAAAAGCAAAGCCCTTTTCGCTGTCTCCGTCTCCGTCCCGCTGAAATACGACGTCACCGTCTCCCAACCGCGCAACGTCTCACTTTGGTGATGCTTGGATTGTCCCAAATTGAAAGCATTTGTTTCCAGGCTGAGAGGTGAACTTCAAGCCTTGTCACAAAACTGGGATATTGATGCGTTTTATTTTGTTTTACGCCACGGAATCATAACTGCGGCAGATTTTCGTCTTCCCTCCCCCCGCACCCCCGACAGTCTCCTAGTCAGCCATCTGCTCTGGTAGGATTTGACTGTCAATCAAAGTGTCATCATTATAATTAGTCAAACACGAGTGCTCCCAAGGCGGCGGGTGTTAAGTCATTCAGATAACATGTTTTAGAAAATCCCCCTTTGCCTTTGGTTAAAGAACAACAACAATATGACAAAGGCGCTGATTAAATCAAAGTGCAACACAGACGCCGAAAAATGTCGGCGACGGCAAAGTGTTGCCTTCACATCTGTTGGATTATTTACATAATAAAAATGGAAAAGGTCTCGCCTGTCAACTGGTAAACACAGCCTGACTGAGAACCAAATTAGGGTCAGACTCCGTAAACCTCGTCTTGTTGGGACGCTGCGTCGTATGACGCTGATTTAAAACGCCCGGAGGCCGAGGCTAAATTATTTCAAAGACTGGTGGACGACTACGGTCCTGCAGTAGATAAAGCTTTATCTACAAAAACATCAGCGGCCATGGTGAGCTCGCAGAAGTGCTTCCTTAGCTCATTATACTGAGTAGCGTTTGAGAAAATGTTGAGCTTTCAGAGTACACCCATTACAATCATTGTTAGAATACAATGGCGTAAATAGGCCTCACAAATTTAGCCACAACGTTTCACAGGGGGCAGTTTTATCCCGGAGATAATTATTGTTAACTGTTTTTGGCCACTGCTTGGCTGCACTGGAAACTAGCAGCAGAACCTCAGACTCGCTCTCCTGGAGGGAGCAGCTCTGACCGTGTCTTTCAACACCAGAAACTTTAGGTCCGACACATTTCAATCAGAATCCACCACGAAATCTATGGATCGTGATTTAGTTCAGTCAAAAAGTCCCAATTTTAACACAAAAAACAAAGTTTCTTCTTCCGCCTCTTCATCTGATACTAAAGATTATGGAACCTCAAAAAAGAACACACACATAAACACGGATCTGCGATTAAATTCTGAGAAAAACACGCAAACAACACTTCACACTTCAAATTCTTCAAAATAAGTTTGTGAATTATGGTCCGCTCATGCAAATCATGCTTTTAATTTGTGAAACTACGTAAACGGAAATTTTTATATTTGAGACTCGTCTTACGTGGACCAGACTCGCAAGCTTAATTTTGCTATGTCAGTCCGTCACCGGCCAATCAGAAGTCTCATTTCTTTGCAGCCAATCACATGGCAGTTAATCTTGCTTTTAATTTTAACAAATTAAAAGCACGATTTGCATGCGCGTACCACAATTCACAAATGTATTTTGACGTGTGAAGCCTTGTTTGTGTGTTCTTCTCAGAATACGCTTGCAGATCCGTGCTTACGCGTGTGTTGTTTTTGAGTCTATTCTGGCTCCATAAAATGTTGTTTTCTAAAAGTAATGTATGCAGCCTGCAAGGCCAGCGCCACCCACTGGATATATAAAACTTCACCTTGAGATTCTAAACAGCTACAACTGGTACTTTGGGGTTTATTTTTTGTCAAAGAAAATTCCTAAACCCCACATTATATTTGCCGTTCTACTTCAATGTTTAGATCACATGCAGGGAACACCAGGAACTGCTTTCCTGAAGACTTTAACTACACCTTAGATGTATCTACAGATAATGTCAGGGAAGAAATACATTTGAAGAATTGAGTGAGTATGTGGCAAAAGTCCCGGGGCGCCCTCTGTAAAGATGCCTATCTACAAAACAAGTCCTTTATAACAACCTCAGGGAGCGAGGAATGGAGAAAATAAGGAAACGACTAAATAAGTGGAGTAAAGACTCATGTGAGGCAGAATATATGTTTAATATGTAATGAAATAAACTCAAAAGGTGAAAGAAAAGATGAAACAAAGAGCCAGGGATGAAAAAGGACTCATCGTTAAACTAACAGGTCAAATATTTAGGACAGGAAGTTGGTTTCGGGCAGGGATTTGGACACAGAGTCGGTCAGTATTTGGTCTTAAAAACGCGAGCTAACCTTGGGCTTCTTTTCAGGTTGACTCAGGCAGATCATCTGACCTGAGGGTGAGGGGGAAGTCAGGCAGGAGAACAGGACGATTCAAGGATTTGAAAGCAAATAAAAGAGTTTGTGAAGTGAACGCTGAGGTGTAGGGTCAGGATTAACATCTCAAAGCTTCTTGTCAAACTGACGGCTCGTGGTCCAAGTCTTAAGCAACGGTTTCTGGATGAGTAAAATGCACAAAGAAAAACAAATCTGTGGATCATGAACTTTTTTCCAATATTTCCCAAACTTCTCCGTAAACCAAAGTTTGTTTTTCGAACATATAAGGTAGCATTGCTCATTGTCGTTGTCCCTTTAAGATGACATCATTCATCACGTGGTGGTCAAAGTGTCAGTAGTACGGATTCAGTAGCCAATGAGAAAGTCCAACGTATTTGCCAAGACAGCGGCTTTGCAACATCGTATTTTGAATATCGGTGAAAAAAACGATACCGATATGTTCCGATATTTTAAAAAAGTTGATACTGTGAGCCTTCCTGCAGAGTTTAAGTGGACAGTGCTTGGCTCACTGGCACTGGCAACCCTCCTGCTAGTGGATTGGAACCTGAAGTCGTGAAGAACCAAGTCTGTTTCCTTAACCGCTCCACCACTGCCACCTAATGACCTCATTTATATTACATCTTAATGCTGATTTTGGGCCAATGATATAGACCGATCAATATCTTCCCTACAAACCTCACATAATGTTTTCTGAACCCACCTCTAGGTGGCGCTGCAGACTGTTTATCCCATTTTAACTTGGACAGCGACCAATGTCTCTGACTGCAAGATGTGGACGTCTCTTTCTGCTCCATCATCAGACGTTGACAACTGGACTGGCTTTTATTTCTCGAAAAACTTTGACTCTCTAATCCCAGAGACTTTTTCACTTCAGTTCCGACTACTGGGAAAATCCCGGCTCTGAGATCTGAGAACCAAGAGTCAAGTTGTTGTGGTAAAACAGAGCAGAAATCCACCTTGTGATCCACTGACAGGAAGTTGAATTCACCTGTCTCGAAGTGTGAAGGACGGTTGTCAGAATGCCCCGGGGGACACGCCTGACTGATCTGTCCATCTGTGGTGATTCCTGCATAAGAGCTGAGCTTCCTGGGAAAATGTCCTACATACAAGACTGTAATGTTTTTACAGTAAAGACTTTGTTCGGTAATTCGACCCACAACCCTCATGGAGGACCAACAGCAGGACTGTCCAGCAGGCGGTTGAAGATGGAGGTGAGATGTCCTCAGTTTCACCGTCTACTGCTCCGTCCCGGATCTGCTGTACGTCCAGAGGGTCTGGTACATCACGTAGAGTCTATTTGACCTATTTAACTTGGGTCAAACCTCAGAACCTGGAACCTTCAAGAGTCAAAATCATACGTTCTGTCCATCTCTGATGAAAGGTGATAATCAACTGGCAGCCCGCGGACCCCGTCCTGTTCACCTGACTGTCCTATCAGGACCAATAAGGGACTCAAAATTATGAGTATCAATAAAACAAATATACTGGAAGAATATATTAGTAAACGCCGTGATTTTTTTTTTTCAGTTTCCAGACGCTACATTTTCTGTCTGGATAAAATCTGTCCTGGACAAATATAGTTGGTGACCTCTGACCTGCAACAAATTGCAGAATTGAATCCTATCTGGTTCTGGTCCAGAGAGTCACAGTTCACTTCTCTGTGATGTTTGCTATTACATTCTTTCTTATCTGCTCTCTTTGTATAGTTATGGACTCACCATCCACAGGAAGGATCATACTGTAGAGCAGTGGTGCAGTGGGATTTGTGCAGCTGTTGTGGAGACCACTGGCCTTGAGACACAGTAACAGATAAGAGGATGGAGATCTGGACCATAAACCACCAACACACCAGGGATCTTCCTGCTGAGGTTCTGGAACTAAACCTGCAGTTGTTGCAGCTGTGAAAAGGACGAAGGACGCAGCGACACTCAGGTGTCAAACAGCTGTTACCAACAGCAGTCAAACAGTGGACGGACGTTGGTTCAGTGACTGTTACCGTAGCAACGACCCAACATTCAACCTGACATATTTAGGAATGTTGATTTATCGCGATATCTCCCGATATAAGTCACACTTTTATTCATCTTTTGGCCAGAAGACATATAAGAGCAACTTATATATTAAAATACAATATATTACATGATTTATACAGATTGAAAGCTAGAGGGCACTGGTGCGACTTATACTCCGAATTGACCTATAGAATGGTAATTGTGTATAATTGCGATTAATCACTTATTTATGTCATAAAATCCAAATGAGGGAAGTATACAGTAGACCATAGCTCAGGGTTTAACCCTTTCCCCTTCAGATGTCTGCTGGGACGAGGACAGCTCCCCTTAGAGGTCATGACAGATAACAACATGGACAGGAATGACATAAATAAACTGACGCACAGCAGGATCACCGCGAGGTACGACACGACCGCCGCCATCGGATGTTATCTGACATGGTCACATGACAGGTACTCAGCGTGGGGTCGCTGTAGAAGTGACAGAGAGACATGGGAGGTTGGAGGTCTTCAGTGGAGGAAGACAACAACCCCCACCACCAACACCACCACCACCACCACCACCTTCCTGGTCTGGTCTGTCTGATCAGAGTGAGAACCAGACCAAGGTGATGCTCAGGTTATTGAATTATTTATTCTCTGTCCAACGATATATGGTGTTTATATTTGTCTAATGTTTCCCCTGGTACCACCAGAGGGAGCTAGGAACACCGGGGCCCGGAACACGCTTAATAAGTGATGACGAAGCGCCTACGATGATTAAAAGTTAATCGAGTGTGCACGTGTGCATTAGTGAAACCAGAGCTTTGTTTCTGCTCCCCAGTAGGACGCCATGTTTGCATGCACTGTAGTTGCACTCTCGTCAAATAGGTGGCAATTCCCGTTGAGCTGTGAAAACACTTCCGTTAACATGCCGGTGCCTTGGCACACGTCACTGTAGTCGAGCAGGGAGAGTTCTAGGAAGCCATTTCTCCAAGTGACTCATTTACTTGGCCTTATTGGAATGCAGGGCTTAGAGCTCAGACGTACAGAAGGCGGTTGCACCAAGAAGTTGCTGCCAAATGAACTAAATTATCTTTATGGGTCAATTCAAGGCGAAGTAGCTTGAAATACACGAGGACCTCCTGCAAAAACCCACTGTGATTGTTGATTAACTTATGGTCCTAACACACAGTCTGATGAGGGGACGCACACATCTGTTCCTGCAGAGCGAGAATGAATAAAAAAAGAGCTTTTATTCCAGCACTTTGAATTTTCCCTGTAAAACAGTTGTTATTCTGCCGCCGTGTCTGAAAGTTTAAGGTTTAAACAACTTTATTTGTCACATGCAGATTAAAAACACTGAGCTGAACTCTATAATAAAATTCCAGGGATGATTCGGAAGAGCCCTGGCTGGGAGAAATGGAAAAATCCTCAGTGAAGAAATACAGACGCAAATATATAAAAACCTGTTGCCAAAGATAAGAAGCAGCTGAATTTAGGCCCAAAACGCGACAGCGTTTAACCAAAACAACAAAAGCTGCAGGAGCGACGCCTCGCAGGACTTTATATACCAGTCAGATGAGTCGCTGCCAGCAGACATAGAAAAGTTAGTTCGCTGTAAGTCACGTCTCCCTCTGTTCTCTTTCAAGATCTGCTAAAAACTTTTGATCTCAGACTTGAAGAGTGTTTCTGTATTGTCTCAGTGAAAACATCACTTTGTCTGGGAGAAGAAGAAAGTGATTCACGGAAAAAAAACGTCACCAGATTCTGAGCACTAGACCAGTGTTCCCCAACCTTTTTTGCGCCACGGACCAGTTAAATGTCTCGTACTGTTTTCACGGACCAGTCGATAAGTTGTGGCAGATAAAACAATCTATTAAAAGTAAATTTCTGGTGTTCTGAAATATTTTCCTACCTATAAAATTCTCCTACCCAAAATGCCTGTGCATGGGCACAACAAGGTTTTCTCCAGTGCACACAGCCTATAATTTTCTCCTACCAGACCGGTATAAAAAGTTAGAATCTTGTTGTTGATATGGGTATGGATCAAGTGGAAGTAATAGACAGATGGCACCAAAAGGAAACATTATTTCTCTGCGGCCCATCACCAATTCACCCACCGACCGGTACCGGTCCCCGACCCAGTGGTTGGCCACTGCACTAGGACGTCTTGTTTTTTTTACTAAATGTTGGACATTTTGACTAAGATGAGCTCCAGAGGACAACAATACAGACCGGTCCAGAACTCTGCTCTGTCTCCAGACCAGGTCCATGAGCTGCTGCTACAATAATGTACTGAGTTGCCCCATGTTTTGTACGAGTGATTTTGGAGACAAGTGGACACACCTTCTGAGAGACACATCTGACAAAGTGATTCATCAGCAGAAGCCACAGCCCGGCACCACTGGGTCCTAGATCCTACTGATATGTTCACCTCTCAAAGCAACAGCTCATTTATTCCAGAAATTGCTTTTTGCAAAAAAAAAAAAGAGTTTTATTTCTCCTTTGTTCAAGAAAACTGCTGTGAACCAGCATCATAAGGTGGAGGCTACTAGTGAATACCATTGTGACTAATGACCAGGTGCACTTTTCATTTCATTTCATCATCTCAAGATTAAAACTCTCATCTTCCTCCACGTGTTTGTTAAAGATTCAATTTCAGGTCAGTGGCCCGGCTGCTGTTGAAACAGTCAGTAAGTCAAAGACTGACAACCTGCTTTGACACAAGTGACACACGCCTTGTTCAGGACCAGAGAGTAATTAACACTGGAGGACGACGACTTCATCGAGTCTGACACCAAGACCTGACAAGTTCTAAAAGTCAACGTGGAGATGAGGAGTGACATTTTTATTTAGTTTCCATTTTTTGCCCTTTGGATTTGGCTGAAAACATTCCCGACATATTAAGGAATGTTGATTCATCTTCAATTGTAATTTACACCAGTGGTTCTCAATCATAGAATTAATTTTCTAAAAAAAAAGTCTTGGAAAAATCCCTTCTTTTGACATACGCATCTTATTCAGCAGTGTGCCTTTCAATATAAGAGATTTTCTGAAATAAAACCCACTTTTGGGTCGGGACCCACCAGTTGGGAACCCCTGATTTACACAATTTTCCATTCTTTGCCTAGGACTTTTCTGCAAGTTATATATATAACATTTCTTGTTTTTTTCTTTCTTCAGACTGACAACTGCAGATCGAAGGTACTGGTGTGACTTATACTCAGAATCGACTGACACAGTAAAGTCATCGTGTACAATTGTGATTAATCAGGTTCTAATACTTATCTACGTAATAAAAAAACTTTATGACCCACTTTTAGACCAGGACTGGACAAACCTTTTGACTCACGGGCCACAAGCGGTCCTAAAATTGGACACAAGGGCCGAGTCAAGAGCAGAAAAATGGAGCATTTGTTTGAACTAAGATAATTGGCACTTAAAAGTCTTGCTTAAATGATGCTACTTTTATAATAACCTTTATGACACCATTTACTGGGGAAACACAGGCATTGAAAGCAAAGGGCAGAAGTATAATGCTAATACAAATAAAGGACTTAATTTGGACAAGGTTGGTGGGCCGCATTAAAAAACGCAATGGACCACATTTGGCCCCCGGGCCTTAGTTTGCCCATGCCTGCTTTGTCGGCCGCCTAAAAAAAAAAAAAAAATCTGACATAAAGTCCAACAAATCTTGTCTCGCAGCAAGTGGACAGGAAGTACTGTCGGACCCGACCGGTGCATCAGGCTAATGCTTCGTGATAAAACACATCTCGTTCACTTCTAGCGCGCTGGGCTCCAGCTGTAATGTGACATGGCAGGGTGATGCATGGGCTAATTGAATATTCACATGCGAGCTCACCCTCCTCCAGATAACTTTGTTTACCGATGCTGTGCCAAAGCCTGTATCATTTATCATTCCACATTAAGATATTCTGTGTGATAGGAGCCTGATGACACATATCATTTGCCATTTTGACTGACTTTGACTAAATTAATTGGGGTCATGCTATTGCATGTCTGAGTCTGTGCAGCAGCTGATATTTCCTTCCGTCCTGATGATTCTCAGCCATATGGCACTTCCAGGGCAGAAGGTCTTTGACTATATATGTATTCTTAAAATTAAAGCGTTCTAACATATTTTTTTTTTTCTTATACATAGATATTAAATGAATACTGACCTTCCTGACCCTGTGTCTGGGAACTGCATGAAAAAAATGTAACTAAAAAGAAAATAGTTTCACTTCTTCCTTCAGCACAAACTATTCCACACAACTATATGGGCTGTGTTAGGATTTTCCATCTGACTGATAACAAGGTAGCAATTAATCCAAAATTAATTGGGGTAATTTGTAAATATCACAAAACATTTTGCTATTAAAGACAGCACCATCCATCCATCCATCTTCATCCATCTTCATCCACGTGTCCATTACCTGGTCGCACCAGCAGTCTCCACCACTGCCAATCAAATCACATTGCACTGTACCATACCTTCCTGCAGGGGGTGAGGCCACTAGAAGCCAACCATCCTAAACTCTTTAGGAGGTGAACCCTGGAGTTAGAAAGCAACATAAATATATGTCTGCTTTTCCTTCCAGCTTGTCCCCCTGTCCTCTCCATCTTCTACTCTGACTCCATCTACCTCCATGTCTTCCCTCACTGCATCCATCAATCTCCTCTTTGCCTCCTACCTGGTAGCTCCATCTCTAGGGTCTTTTTTCTACCAATGTCTCCACTGTCCCTCTTCTGAACATGTCCAAACCATCTCAATCTGTCTTATAGCTTTTTCTCTAAACCGTCTTGTCTGTCATGTCCCTCTAATCACCTCATTCCTGATCCTGTCCATCCTTGTCTCTCCTAAAGAGAATCTCAGCTTCTTCAACTCCTCCACCTCCAGCTCTGTCTTTTGTCTTCTACCTATTCCTAGTGTCTCTAATCCATCCATCATGGCTGGTCTCACCACCGTCCTGTAAACCTGTCTCTTCATCTTGGCTGACTCTTTTCCATCACAGATCACTTCTGACTCTTCTCTCTTCCACAGTCTTCACTGCTCAACAGTGGATCAGATCTAAAGTCCTGCACCTTCACCTTCTCTGTTCCTTCTATAAATGCATATATACGGTAAGGGGTTGGGTTTATGTAAATAAAATAAGAAATAAGACATGTCTTTATTCAGAACATGTGTTAAGGTCCCAGACCTGGGTTCTAATCCACCAACTGCCTGAGATGACTTGCAGCTTTTTCGTAAATGCCCAAAAATAAACAACAGCAGAGTTGATGGAACAGATTGTTGGACAAATAAATGAACCATCAGCTGAATCCACGTCTCTACACAAGGAAAGAAAGAGTATTTGCAGATACCTCATCTACCATTCCTGATAGTCAAGATTCCACGATGGCAAACTGAAGTGCAGGTACAGGAAGACAAAGGGACAGACACATGCTGCCTGGAACACGACCCCGTTGCAGGGACAATGTCCATTACTATGTTCTTATCGCTCACTCCTGCTGTGCACATTCCCAGCACATTTTCTAATAAAAGGGCGAAAAGGTTTGTGCTCCAACGACCTTTTCATTCGATCAGCATTTTGTTGAGTTCGGGAACACATTAATCTAATACCATAACCAGGCGGCGTGATCTGTATTTCATCACTGAGCCTTCAAACCCACACCCACACCACACCACACCACACCACACCACAGCGCTGCTCATGCTTTTCTACCCCAGGGCTATTTTTGGTCCAAAAGCACATTAGGAACTAACTGACTCATTGATTCTGTGTAAAATTCCCATCAAACTCACATCACTGACAGGTATATTATGGTTATTCTGTGCTTCCGTGTTCCAGCAAACAGTTTAATCTGTGCAGCAGGATTTTCAGCATCACAGAAACACGGCCTGAAATGCAGGTGTGGACGACTGAGGAGCAGAGTGTAACCAAGGACTACTGCTCTGTGGACGCATATCATTTGAAGATCAAGTCCTATTTAAAGCCCTTTCAACAAACAGTGCCCGACAGGATTAGGTTTTCAAGCAACTGAGCTTTAACGCCAAATCACTCCTCATCTCAGAATTCCCCTGAATACTCAACAAACACCGCAAGAGAGAAACAGGGGGAATAAAGTTGTGTATGCATGCACATCTGCTCGGAGATTTACTGCACACCTCCTCCTCCTCCTGCTCCTCCTCCTCATCCGTGGATGCAGGAGAAGCCTGGTGAAGAGTGTTTTCCCATCTGTACATTTGCACATTATTAATTTTTTCAGCTTCTTTGTTCGTCAGCCTTTAGGAAAATGAAATTTGTGGATTGTAAACACGCTCAATCCTGCGACATGTAATTAGGGCATGTTATGCACTTAGCTGCATTTTCAATAATAAGATGCAAATCACTTTCAGATGCAGCTTTTAGCCAGATTTTTTTTTTTTTTTTTTCTCAGTCAAAACACCAGTGGTGGCCAAAGTAGGATTCAAACCTATGACCCTCTGAGCACAACTTCTGTCTGGTTTTGAAGAAAGGTTGGAGCTCTGGTGGAAAAAGACCTGAAAACTCAGATGTGGAAATAAATGTGATTAAAATTAACTGGGTATCGAACCAATGACCCTTCCTACTGTAAAGCAAGAGCAGTGGGTGGCCCTGTGCAGTGTTGGGCAAGTTACTTTAAAAAGTAAGTTATCATTTCACTAGTTACTGCTCTGAAGAAGTAACAAGTTACATTACTAGTTACTACATTATAAAAGTAACTAATAACTAGTTACCTTAAAAACACATTAAGAAAGGGTTTTGTTCTATTCTGATACATTAAAAACAAAAACTTGTTTTAGACCGTCCGTCCGTCCGTCCGTCCGTTCGTTCGTTCGTAAAGTTCGTTCGTTCGTAAAGTTGTTTTGTTACGTAACATCGTACGTAACATGTTAGTCCCAACACTGGCATTGTGTGTCAGAATAACCCATAGTAATACTATTGGTTCATAGTTCAACTCTTCAATAGTTCCACCTAGTCTCTAAAGTCTCTTCAACTCTTGCTTTATTGTTAACTCCACCAGACTTTATTGGATGCTGGAGTGACGTCCGTCCGTCCGTCCGTCCGTCCTAACAACAGTAGCTTAAGGGATCTGTCAAACAAACAGACGTCAATTTCCATAATTCCACCTTTAAGGAATAGGAATTCAATCAGAGATGCATTTGTTCCAAAGTAATACCCGCTGATTGAATTACAATTCTGCTTCAGCTGAAGCATCGAAACCGTTTAGGAGACGCCATAAAGTACTTCAAAGCTCATTGGAGAAGCGACGGCCGCCCATTATTATTACAACAGCAAACTAACGTGGGCTGCCTTAAAAAAACACACCGTACTATTAAGTTATCAACAAGTGAAAGTGAATGATGAGGCGCGTCCTGCACCTCCTCTAGTCCAATAAATGAGCTGCTCCACCTGCAGGGGATTCAGTTCTGGCAGGAAGTAACTGCCCCCAGCTGCAGTTTTTGTTTGGCATTAGTTATTTTTAAGCTTTTAAAGTTGAGTGCATCATAAACACATTTTAATAAGTGCAATGATCACGGGAATTCAAAACTAATACGACCAAGTATCACAGCAAAATGCTGCTCTGGGAGATGTGAGGCGTTCAAGTCACTGCCTGGAATTCCACATTAATTAGTGTATCAAATTAAATTGTGCGCCGCATTTTATTTCTGGCTCTGACCATGAAGCAACAACAGAGATTGTTCACTGTTCTGTGCTTTATTTATGCAAATATTATGCAGTGCAGTTTATACACTTTGTCGTTTTCTTACAGCATCAGGGCCACGGAGAGTTTATCCGAGGTATCGCAGAGTCTCGACTTCCCGTCGCAGCATCAGCTCCTCGTCTCTTGGCCACAAAGACAGATTTTTGGGCCGCGTTGGTAATTCATCATGACTAATAATGTTTACAGTGCAAAACCAAGACCATTAGCAGAGACAGAAGTATCAGCTCCAGTAAAAAGATTAAATTCCAGCAGCCAGAAATACTTCATTCATAAAGAAATAATCTGAATTGCAGTTGCTTTAACCTATAATTTAGGAGCCAAACACGTTGTCCCATTTGGACCGGGCAGGAAAAATCATTTGATTCATTTTTTAAAAGGGCTGTGGAAGTGGAGGGTGGAACAACAATGAGATAAAAAAAAAGCTACAACATTTATTTAGATTTTAAGCCTCACTACGGTCACAGGGCAAACCACAGCAAACACCAGCTGTGACCAGGAGAGGGCAGGGTTACAGCTTCGCAAACAACTCAAGGAAATTACTATTCATGTCTTGAAATTCATTTTTATCTGCTTTTCTAGCCAGGAGACAGAGCTGGAGGTGGAGGAGTTAAAGATGCTGAGATTGTCTTTAGGAGAGACAAGGATGGACAGGATCAGGAATGAGGTGATTAGAGGGACAACACAGACAGAACGGTTTGGAGAAAAAAGCTAGAGAAGACAGATTGAGATCGTTTGGACACGTTCACAGGAGGGACAGTGGACACATTAGTAGAAGAATGGTCCTAGTGATGGAGCTACCAGGTAGGAGACGAAGTAAAAAGTAAAAATAAATGTTAACCCCTAAATAACGGACTGTCAAAGATTCATGTAAACAATTTACCGTTAACATTCTTCATTAAGTAGACAGGGGCGGTGGAAGCACCAAACAGGGCCTGGGGGCCAGGGGGGCGCTATTGTGATTGTTGAAGCACTGAGATCACATGAAAATAAATGCAGTAAAAAAAAAATCCCAAACTCCAACAACACCACGTCTGTGAAACCTTACAGAGCCTCCTCTGACTCCCCCTCCAAAAAGCAACGACTTTGCTTTTACTTTAATTTGTTCAAAAAGTCCCAGAAAACAACCCTGAGAGACAAAGACTACATTTCAGTGCCAGTGCGGTGACTGTCAGCAATAAAACTGTTTTTTTTTTGTTTTTTTTTGAAAACCGGGCCAAACATGCTATTGGATAAGTTGTTTTTTTATAAGGCTGCCAGTTGCCTGAAAGGTTGGACTTGAGTAAGTTGTGATCTATATTTATGTGTCTTCCATAATGCTGCTGTGTGTGTCTCTTTAGGACTGCACTCTCATTCCATTTAGGGACCGTCTGGAATTGGTCTGTTTTTCACTCAAGGCCTTTAGAAAGTGTGTTTATACCAGAAGGACAGAGAAGGATGGCGAGCCAAAGTTTTATTTTTCCGTCAGCGAAGTCAGACTTTTATTTAATGAGTGTTTTATTTGGTATTTTTAGTCACAGTTCCAACAAAGTCTGAAATCCCATCTGACTATTTGATTATAATTAGAAGATTTCCGTTCATTAAAGCAGCAACATGTTTTAACTGAACATCAGGGAAATCCGTCTGAAAACATTTGTAGACATTAGCGTTAATTGGCTCGTTTATCGACATTTTACTTCCACTTCCTGTAAATCTCCTCATCCTTGATCACATGATTATGTATTCCCAACATTTTGTTTTTTAAACATGAATCTTTCATCCACTCCCAGAGGCTGTTGTTCCAGTTTTCTTACTAGAGAACACCAACCCTCATAAAGACTGGCTTTAATTAATATTGGTCTTTTGTCACACACCACCCCCCGACCCTCGTCTCCACCCACTTCACAGTGTGTTCTCCGGTGTCTGACGGTCAATCCCAGGTAATTTAATTGAACCATCATTCATTACCTTTACAACTTAAAGACCTGCACACACTCACTCACTCACAGACGATAACACAACCACCACAGACACCTCCCTGAACAAC
Source organism: Paraplagusia blochii (assembly GCA_016785265.1). Taxonomy (NCBI): domain Eukaryota; kingdom Metazoa; phylum Chordata; class Actinopteri; order Pleuronectiformes; family Cynoglossidae; genus Paraplagusia; species Paraplagusia blochii. The sequence continues at coordinate 36,804 of JAFBJS010000918.1, forward strand.
AGACAACACAAACACACACTGGCCCTTTAACAACACTGGACTCTGTCCCTGCAGTGTCCACAGCTACTATGTATGCATAGAACATTCTATCAACAATTCAATAGAAATAAATCGAAAAAATATATAAATACATATATATATATTTACATATACTGTGCATACATATATACTGTATATCCATAAATGTACAATATATGCAGATATATATAAATACAAATACTGTATAGAATTATATGAGGTTTGTGGATATAAATATATTTACTTATATTTACTTACACTTAACTAACACGTCAGATGCTTCAGTTCCACTTAGCACGCGACCTGTTTTAATGTCCTACCTTTATGAAAAAATATATAATTTAATATATATTCACATTTTTAAACATACATATATGTAAATATATTCTGTATAATCATACATATATTACGTACCTGTATATATTTACTTATATATTTAGATATATATTTCTTCTCATATATTGCACTATTTCCTGAGATTATTATATATTGATATATTTCAGTGGTGTGTATTACACTTCAGATGCTTCGGATGTAGTCTTAACATGTGACCTGGATTCACGTCCTACCTTTAAGGAAAAAATATATGATCATGACATACTGTGTATATATATATATATATATATATATATATATACATTATATATATATATAACATTTTACCATATACATATTTGTACATACATAGTGCATATCCATATATATTAAGGACATACATAATATATATGTATGTAGACACAGTTTATATTTCTATTGAGTACATTACACATTTGCAGTGTTAATGATACATTATAACACTCTTTGCAAATAAATTAAATGATCACCGTCTTTCGGTGTCTTGGTGGGAACACCGTCAATTCGGTTGTAGCTTCCATTAACATACAATGACAATAAAGACTGATCTGTCGTCTTCTATTTGATTCATCTTCTCACCCATGCTCTTCTAATCCCCGTAGGTTCTAATCTTCTTCTACCGACTTTCATATTTAATAACGTTCTACCAACACACGTTCCAATGTCATCATGGCACCAACAGGCGCGGGGCTCATCCCTGACGTAATCCCGGCTCTACTCTTAACTAAGAATAGCAGAAAAACCTTTAGTTTGTGACGAAGATGAAGAAGCTCAGATGACAACTCCCTCGTGGGAAGCTGATTTTTATCAAAGAATATCTTCTATCTTAGACTTTGAACCTTGGTACGGTGCTTCCTGAGGCGACGCGCAGCGTTGCAGGCTGGTTATTAAAACACACTGGGTCTTTAGTTTGGTTTCCACCTGCAGCCCAGTTTAAATAAAATACTTTTATTGTCTTTATTTCAGTCGAGGAAGGTTAAATAACCAGGGGCTAAAGATAAGCACTGGTAGACGAGGAGATGAAACCATAAAGTCATTGTAGGAGTTATTAACCAATTTACCAGACCCTTTATTTAATGATATTTATCAAACAGAATTGGAATCATTTCAGCCCAATCTCTAAATCCAGATCCATTTAGTTTTTTATTTAAAAGGAAATAAATAAATGTGATTCATTTTAATGAAAAGACACAAGAACAAGATTCAGGAGGAGGTTTTTTTGTCCAAGTCTTCAGAGCAGCTCTGAGAAGATCGCTGTCATTAGTGGATTCCTCAGAGAGGCGTTAGCAACTGGCTCCATACCATTCACTGGAACAGGGTCAAGTGGACGACTCCATCCTTTTAATTGCAACGCTGATTGCATCTTCTGTCATCATATTTTAAGATGGCGTTATAGGCAGAGGTCGGAGAGCAGCGAGAATTTAAAGAGCTGCTCCACTCAAATTAACATCACGGGCTGCTCTGGTTATGACTTCACCTCAAGAGTTGTATATATTATACAAGATCTCAGGTTTTAGGATTTAATCTCCAAACTTGAGCTCAACCCAGGACTGCAGTCTAATCATTGACTTATGAGACGAGCAACACGAGCAACAGAGTAATTGCTACAAGTGATTCTTCTTTTCCCTCTTTCGTCTCGTCCATTTTTCAGGGGTTGCCACAGCAAGTCAACCATTTTCATCTTCTCCTTTTCTCTCCATCTTCTACTCTAACTACAACTACCTCCATGTCCTCCCTCACTGCATCCATCAATCTCCTCTTCGTCTCCTACCTGGTAGCTCCATCTCTAGGATTATTGTTCTCCCAATGTAATGACTGTCCCTCCTCTGAACATGTCCAAACCATCTCAATCTCTAGCTTTTTCTCAAAACCTTCCTGTCTGTGTTGTCCCTCTAATCACCTCATTCCTGATCTTGTCCATTCTTGTCTCTCCTAAAGAGAATCTCAGCATCCTTAACTCCTCCACCTCCAGCTCTGTCTCCTGTCTTCTACCTATTCCTAGTGTCTCTAATCCGTCCATCATGG
>JAFBJS010000918.1:39652-50051 GCA_016785265.1 Paraplagusia blochii
TCTCTCCTCTTAGTCTCCTACCTGGTAGCTCCATCTCTAGAACAATCTGTAGCTTTTTCTCCAAACCTTCCTGTCCGTGTTGTCCTTCTAATCACCTCATTCCTGATCTTGGCCATTCTTGTCTCTCCGTGATTAAGGAACAAAATACAAACCACTGATTTTCTGAGAGAAATTAGGTCAACGTGGGTGTTGCACGTCCTCTAGGGGACAACAGGGGGCTTCAGGCAAGGTGTAACACAAGGAAATGGTTGGCTGGTTCGCACGAGAACTCGATAACTCTAACTGTACACACTTGGTCGTAGATTGATGGTTACACTTGTCCACCAATGTACAAACAGCATGATGGACCTTAATAAAACCAGGACCAGGTTCTGGTTTTACCTGTGAAATCTTGGAATAAAAGATTAAACCGGCGATGATTAATTCATGCTTCAGTTCTGCTTAGCGTCGAAGTCTTAACGTGTGACCTGGTTTCACGTCCTACCTTTACATTATGTTCCTGTATGTTCTTCCTTATGCATGAGCTGACCAAACAAATCAGGCTTCACTTTGTACAGAAGGGTTGGGTTTGTGTCAGACATTAATAAAATGTCTTTTTTTTGTATCTGTCTCATTAACTGTCGTTTCTTAACCTTTGGCAACATGTGACCCCCTCAAATCCCACTTTAATCCGACCCTCGGTGTCTTTAGACGTTAAAAGGTACGTTCTATTTTAAAGGACCCGCAGTGAGCATTAACTAAGTAATGTCTTATTGCATATAAAGTAATAATACATAATTAAACTGTGTGAAGTCCCACCCCAGTCATTATTCTGGGACTAAAACGGAGTCCCTGTACCTGTAGGACTTAGATAAAGGGTCCAATAAGATTTGAATGGTGACATTCAAATCTGGGCTGTAAACTATAATGAGCCGTTTAGTGTCAGATTTACAGTTAGCTTAATTTATATACCTCTGGTTCTCTTAGGTATTTAAAAGTATATTAGCTACTGTCCTCTGTTGCCATTTAAGTTTGACTGGAAAAGTCCAACACTCAACTATGATTCCCCTTTAAATCCACTATTTTCGATAGACACAAAAACGGAGATACCTCCACCATGGGAGAGGTTTCCTGAGATGAAAATCCTAACACCTGCTGGATTTAATTTTGTGTTTGTTTCTCTTAAATTAGGGTTGCACATTTTTACCATCAATGATTCTTCCTTTTGAAGAAAGCGAAAAAGTACCCTAACTCTGGAACCAGAACTGGGAAAGAAAATCACAGCTTCTGCATTTGGTCTTTGAAGATGATTGAGAGGGTGGATGGATGGAAGTAAAGAAGGAAGGGTGGGTGGTTGGGTGGATGGACGGGGTATGCATAGATGGTAGAGATAGATAGAAGGACGTTTGGGTTTGTCCTTTTTTTCCACCATCATTGGTTCTGGTCCTTCTGCAGGATGTGCTTCCCACTCTTGGAACCTGAACTTAACATGTGATGATGGATAGATGGAAAGACGGAAGGATGGGTAGTAAGTAGGGGTGTGCAAATAAATCATTTTGGATCTGTTTGGATTGAACCAAATCGGATCGGACTGGATCGATCGTTTAATATTTTTTATGAATCGTTCCTGAATCGGATTTTAGCTAGTGAATCGAGATATGAATCGGATTGTTATGTGAGTGAATCGTTATGTGCAAATTAATCGTTTTGGATCGGTTTGGATCGAACTGAACTGGATCGGATCGAACTGGATCAATTGTTTAATATTTTTTATGAATCGCTCCTGAATCGGATCTTAGTCTGTGAATCGAGATATGAATCTGATTGTTATGTGAGTGAATAGTTATGTGCAAATTAATCGTTTTGGATCTGTTTGGATCGAACCGAACTGGATCGGATCGAACTGGATCGATCGTTTAATAATTTTTATGAATCATTCCTGAATCAGATCGTAGTCTGTGATTCTAGATATGAATCGGATCGTTATGTTAGTGAATCGTTACACCCCTAGTAGTTAGATGATGCATGGATGGACAGATGGATGGATGAGTTGTTGAGAAGGTAGATCTATATGGAGAGTTGGATGGATGATGCATGGATGGAAAGATAGATCAGATAGTCGAGTGGATGGAGAAATCAGTATCCAGTGTTTGGACATATGGCCTTTAAACTTCTTCACCTTGATTTTTAATTCCGAGTACAGTAAACCATAACGCTAAAGTTACCAAACAAGAATGAGATGTTCCTCCTTCTTAATGGCCTCTAACTCAGGGTTCTTCTGATGTATTTCACGCTGTGTTGAACTGTTGAGCCAATAATCACATCTTTTCAAGGTGCAAAAAGATATTAGGCACAAAATACAGCACACAACTGCACAGTTCATCACGTTGAATTGTGGACCGCAGCCTCGTAATGCTACCCACAAATTTATGTGCAAAGGCCAAGATAAGAATTTGCCAAAAGGTAAGAAAGAGTCTCAGTTGGAGATGAGAGCTTTTAAAAGAACTGCAGCCCAGACTCAGTATCACAGTCACCTTCTCACACTGCACCTTAAACCCTAGCATCTTCTGACTTGTACCTAGAGCATAAATATACATCAAGTAAATGTCTATAAAGTATTTCTTCAATGAGAAATTAAATTAATCCAAATTAAATAATATGTTAAAATAAAAAAAATGAATAGAATTGTACAAAAACCTACAGGGTCACAGTGAAACTGTGATGAACTGCAAAATAAAAAGATACATTTTAATAAATAAAGTATTTTTCAAAACTGGCTTCTTAAATATTCCAAGAATTTTCAGTACTTTGTCACTCTCAGGCAGTTTGTAATATATATTTTTTACTAAGTTTAAATCAAAACATGTTAAATGACAAAAGAAGCAGAATATAGGGTTAAATCTATAAACGTGTTTATAGATTATATTATATATTTTAACTTGTTCTGCAAAAACAAAAATACTATTTGTCGTATTTCCAATGAAGTGTAAGGATGTCGATGTGTAAGAAATTTGCACATATATTTGCACATATATTATTCAATGTATTCACGTATATATTGCAACATATCTGAATAAGTGTGTATGTATGTATGTATATAGATTGATATATCTATATATGTATATGTATATATAAATATATAAACATGAAACATATATACATATATACACATATACATCGTAAAATTTTATATTGTTTATATGTGTATGTGTATATGTGTTGTATGTACACATACAAACATACATATACATATATACATACATATATACGGTGACATGTGGATATGTTCTGCCATACATGGTTGGCTTGTCAAATGTTGCATTGATTAAAAAGGAACATTATAGATTGGGATAATAATGGTTTGTGTGAAAGCAGCTTCCATTCCACTGTTTCAATCAATACCACTAAAAAACTAGCGCCATCTAGGAATGATGCACAGTTTCCCTGGTTCCTCCTCCGGAGACCCATAAATCTTGGGGATCGGTGAGAATTCCTGCTGTCGCTCTGCTGATAACAGTCGCGAGCGTAGAGCTCCTGCAGAGGTGATGGGCACGGCGGCGAGCGCTCCTACCACTCACTGCCCGAGTAGAACTCCTGACGACATTAAGCCGTGTTCCTGCAGTTAGATATTTGAACAAAATAATTGGAAGAGCCTCCCCCGCCCCCTGCCTCCCCCCTGTGCCTGAAACATATCTGTGGAATTTGAAATTCAAATGAGGAATCATTTGATGATGGAAAGAAGAGGAGGGGAAAAAACCGAGGCTTTTGAAGGAGGTGAGTCAGTGCCAGCAGGGATCTGTGCGATGAGATGCAGTACAGCGATTTCCTGTGGTCAGACAGTAACACTGGGTCAGTCGAGTGCAAACACAGAATGTGCTCACAAAGCGAATAATGATTACAGGGTCGATGGAGAACATGTTACAAAGCAGGCCAATTGAACAGATGGACATCAGTGATTGAAGATGTTGCTTCAGCGGGGAGTTGTCGTCAGAGTTCAGGGCCGCCGTCTGACGGCGAGGCTTCAGATTTTTCGATCAGATTGAGGGCTGGGCTAATAGAGCTACTTTTAGATGCAGAGGCCCCCGAATAAAAACAAGATTAAACTGAAGATAGAAAGGCTTTTTCAAAGCTAATGGTACGATGGGGCCTTCAGATCCTCTGATATTACACCGGTTATTGTGGAGTGAAGGACTCTGGGGTAATTTTATGTATAGATCCTTTGACTTTAAACCGCAAGCGAAAGAGGTTGTTTTTGTAGATGTGGAGCTGTTGGCGAGGAGTCCGAGTGAAGGTTGATGTCTCTATTCCGTGAGTAGAGTCAAAAGAAAGGAAGGGAGAAGGGGCGACGGAGTTGATCCGAAACATAAATCACTTCTTCAAAAATACCAAAGCTATTTCTTTACATCTTGTATCAACCCTCTGGCTCAGGGTCCACTTAAGACCCACGAAACGGTAGCATGCCGTATTTTTTACGACTGTAAGGCGCACATAAAAGATTTTCTTCTGTGTGGCGTACCCTACAGTGCAGTACGCTCTATGTGTGTTGTTGTTGTAAGGCGGACGTAGTAAAGGACACCGTGAGAACGTTAAAGGGGGAAGTGTGGGCGTTGTTTTGCTTGCTTGCTTGCACACTTACTTGTGTGTGTGTTGTTGTAGGCGGGCGTAGTAAAGGACACCATGAGAACGTTAAAGGGGGAAGTGTGGGCGTTGTTTTGCTTGCTTGCTTGCACACTTGCTTGTGTGTGTGTTGTTGTAGGCGGGCGTAGTAGAGGAAACCATGTGAACCTGCGCTCTATAACCAGGTGCGCCTTGGTAATGGCACACGAAAACTGAGACTGCGCCTTTTAGGGCGCCTTATGGTCGAGAAAATTCGGTACATTTGGGCAGTTGGTGACCTTGTTAAAGAAGCAAACTTGGGCTCCGTAGGGCCCCTGGTTTGAATCCCACTACCGCCAAGTTACCGCTGAGATGCTGTGAGCATGGTTCCCTCACGCTGCTCCCCAGGCACTGGGTTAGCTAGCCGCCACCTGCTCACTACGGTGGTAGGTAAAATGCAGAGGCATGATTTCCCAAAGGATACTCCCAAGGAATAAATAAAAGTTATAAGGAAAAATGTATACATTTCGTATTGAACACTGATGTGGTCCTTGAATTAAAAACAAGTGGCAACAGCGCCCCCTAGGATGAGACCACTGGTGTAAACTCACCTGCTTTTGTACAATCTTGCTATGAAATCTAGTTCCTACCAAATGGTCCGTTAGTTTTCGAAAAAAAAAAAATCAGATGCCGATGAGTAACATCTGGTTGAAGCTTTGGGGCTTCAGCTGTAATGAGCCCCCTACTGGTGGACAACAAAACTGTCACCTGGTCAGGACTGTTTCCTCATCTGATATATAGGGTGCTGTCCTGGACACAGGTGACCCACAGCAGATGGACTTGGAGTTCAGCCGCCCACGTAGAGAAACCACAATTGAATGACCGCGTCGCTCCATGAAATACAATCCCCTCCCACCGTGATCACATTGCTTTTTATCTTTCACTGTGAAAACAGTAAAATACAATTTTTTCAGCAGGAGAAAATGGTTTTTGTGAGTGGAGTCCAAAGAAATAAAATTGAATAGAAGTGGCCACATAGCAACTGTCGCAGAGAGACTGGAGCTGGTTTCTAGTGACGTGTAAAACTTGGCAGAAATGAAGCACAGAGGAGCACGGTACTACAGGAATACACAAAACTCTAACTGTCCAAAAATACTTTAACAAGTCCAGGAGGGTTGGGTTGGATACTCTAAGAAATCCACCGTCCATGAAAAGAAATGTGAAAGGCATCAGGTGCCTGCAATAAAATCTGAAATAAGATATTGAGGCTGAGCTTCAATAGGGTTTAATACACTTTATACTTTTTCTCTTCTCTTTTCTATTCTTCTTCTTTCGGCTTGTACATTTTCAAGGTTTGCTACAGCAAGTCAACAATATCCATCTCACCCTGTCCTCCCTCAATGCATCCATCAATCTCCTCTTTGTCTCCTACCTGGTAGCTCCATCTCTAGATCATTCTTCTACCGATATAACCCTTTTCCCTCCTCTGAACATGTTCAAACCTTAAAGTCTGATTTCCTATTAATTTGTCCTATTGTCCGTAGCCTTTAATGCAGTTCTGGGAAATAAACATGTACATAAATTTATTTGTATAATTAAATAAAAAAATGACTTTTTTTTATCTGTTTCTGCAACACAGTAGGGCAAAAACAGAGGTCTTTTGGAGTTTAGTCAATCCTTACTGCCTTAAAACATAACATCAGGTTGATGTAATCAGTGCCTATATATGGGCCAGCAATGTAAAGAGATGGTAAATATATGGTAAAGGAGTTCAGCTGCCACTGTTGTTTTAACGCCGCAGGTCAAAAAAAAAAAAAAGAAAAATCAACATTTATCTTCAAATTCATTCAGTCCTAAGGAAAATGTCGCGATACATTTCACATGACATTAAGTGTCTTACATTACAGCGGTCATTAATTGCATGTTCGGGATCACGAGGCTGCCCTTAGGTTCATAATGGCCACATTTCCAACTGCAGGAGCAGAGCTGCACCCGACCTGCATGTTAAAGCAGCTGATGATCAAAGAATGTTGGAGAACATTATAATTAGCAGCTCAAGGTCACAGCCAGGAAACGCTCTCAAATGCAGAACATCGGCCTCAACCTGAGGAGATCGGCGGACGATGTTAGCATAATTGTGTCATATCTGTGAGGATCCTTGAAAAAGATGGCTCCACTAAAGGTATATCACCTGAAGAATGCAATGATCATAAAACGTGGAACGCCTAAAAGCAATCAGGCGATTTTGGTTTCTCTGAAGAAAACCTAAGGTCCGGGGGCCAGATGCGGCCCTTTGAGCATCTTAATGTGGCCCGCCAACCTTGTGCAGATTAAATAATTTATGTATATTATCATTATACTTCTGCCTTTTCACTGCAATGCCTGTGTTTCCCCAATAGATGGCGTCATAAAAGCTTAGAAATGAATTAGAGATGTAGCATTTTAGGTTTCATACATGACCATAAATGCCATTGATCTCCAAAAGTTTGCTCCATCTTTCTGCTCCTGACTCCGCCCCGTGTCTAATTTTATAACCAATAGTGGCCCAGCCAGTCAAAAAGACCATAGGTGTTTCCCAGCCTCTCTGCAGGATTTGTCGACTCTCCTGGGATTGGAGAGTCTAGAGTAGATACGTCTGGAGGAACAGTCACCAACAGGAGACGTTGGTGACTGTTCACGCCTCACACCGTGGTTCCAACCTGGTTAGCGTCAGAGCCTCAACAGCAGAGAATCCTACAAAACCTTTGACGACACAAAACAATCTCTGCAGCAGAGCCTGGTGTTTGTTCAACATCACTCATCACTTTCCAGCCTGCTTCATGTGCCGTGTTTGCAGAATTGTGTTGGGGAGAGGAATGCAGGTGGCGAGGCTGAGATGTTCTCCACCACAACAACCTAGAAATGTGTTCCTTCTCCCGGGGGCGGGAGGGGAAAAAACAAATAACGTCATTTTGTTTTCCTCGCAGCCCTGCTTTGGGAGTTTCTGACTCATCATCTGGGATGAACTTTCTGGTGTGTATATATTACAACAGAGGTGTATTTTCTCAGAATGTGAAGTGAGTGTGTTGAACACTGCTGGTTGTGTTTGTAATTATTCATTGATCATAATGTTTGCTGATGTTACAGACTCCCTGAGAAACGACGTCCAACACTGGATGTTGGTCAGGAATCACAGGTAGATACATATGCTGAGCCGGTCCACTGATAACATTCAATCATTTTGTCTTCAGGTCCCTGTGGTGAATCCAAAAAAAAACACAGTGCAATTCCAGCTGAGCTTCAACAGGGTTTAATACACTATTCTCACAAACTGCAACAGATAAATCTAATTGGACATCCTGTGTCTCTAGGTATTGGTCAAAATTAAATTCTAATAATGCCATGTATGGAGGGAAACATATGTGAGTTCCAGGAACTGGAGTTCACTTCCTTAACCACTAGGCCACCATCTGCGCCAGACAAGGTGAAGTCAACGTTGACACGTTCTTTTTTGACACAGAATCACAAAAATTCATTCATCTTTATCCTGTTATTATCCATTACACGGGCAAGAGTCTCCACCACTTATACCCAAATCACACTGCACCATACTGTGAGCCCAGATCACCTGAGTGCAGTCAAAGTAGATGTTATGGATCCAAGTCTGCTTCCTAAACCACTGCTGCCACCTGACAAACCATGTGATAATAATCAGTTCTGGGACAAACACTGTTTTTACCATCGTTTCTGAAAAGCACAGTGACAGTTACATTTTTGACCCTGCAGTTGACCAGCTTTATTTTTAGAACACAGCCTGCAGCCACCTTCCATAGTCCATGGTAACCACCAGGTGTCCCTGGGCACCAGGTCAGTGATTCTTGGTCTAGATTTGAAAAATATAAACCCAAAGAATTGCAAATGTCCAACATTTTTTATTTGCATCAAACTATTGAAAAATCCAACAAAGCTTCAGTGGAATGACATGAGTGACACGAGTCCCCGTGTTGAGGTGACAGACTGGACATATGTGACGTGACGTGATCATGTTTGTATGTATGACCATCTGAACTTCCAGCATCTCCTCTGCAGACCCAGACTGTGACACATAAATCATCTCCTCTACTGAGAATGCTGCTGCTGCTGCTCTATTCACTGCACACACTCACAGGTCACGGAATGTTACATATAAATCCACCAGGGTCACATGGTCACAAAGGACGAGTCACCTTCAGATCCACAACAACCGTTAAATTAGTTTGAACAAATGTTCGTAGGAGGAAAATAAGTCCAAATCTGTGCAGTCACACACAAAACTGGGCATCTGCTCGCCAACTGTAGCCAACTGAGGATCCAGGCAGAGCAGCCCTAGTGGATACTACAGAGCACTGCAACAAAATACTGTGATTTTCCACTGAGGCAGTGGTGGAAACAGATCCCATACAGGCAGGAAAATATCTTTCCATATACATTTCCCGTTTACAAACCTCCTCCACACTGTTATCAATCCTCTCTAGACTGTAGTAGCCTACGCACATTGTTATATGACAGTAGAGTTGGAGTTGAAAACATAAGACTGACATAATAAATGGTCGACAGATGAAGGGAGATGATACGATTGTAGGATGATGGATGAAGATGATCCGTTAGCCATGGATTCATTGTTAGGCGTCGAGTATCTCACCTAGGTGATCAAAGCTACCAATAATTGTTCAAATGCAATTTTCTTTACAAGAATTGACATTTCTAAACTAAACTTGTTTGTATTTCTGAAAAAAATCACCAGATCGGATTAAAAAAGGTGAAATGCTGAGGGACGTAAATGAGATCTCTGATGTAGCTCGTTTACAGCTCATTTTCTTTTTTGTTATTGTTGCCAACTAATACTCTATACTACACATGCAGGTAACAGTACAACCTGGAGAATTCATTATCCTACCAACCACAATCACGGACATTCACACTAATGGCAAATTTAAAGAGAAAAAGCATTTTATACCAGTTTTGTTGCCTCTAAAGAAAAACCTGAAAAAAAAAAGACTCGTCCAACGTGTGGCCAGGCGTCAAGGACATGTTTAGAGACAGAAAAGAGCCTCTGAAAAGCAGCCGCAATCACAGCAGAGGACAGAAGGCGGTGTAGCCATCACGCTGACATAATTCACCATTGGCTTTAGTTCAACATAAAGAGAGAAACCTTTAAGTGGAAGATAACAGTGAGTGACTGAAAACATACGTATTGATTTTCTTCTAATTCCGTGGCGGTCATTACAACACAGACTATTTTTCCTGCCCTTTTCCACTTTCCCATCGTCGCTGGAACACATCTAAATGAACCAATCTACCAACGGCCAGGATCACTTTCACTGGATGTAAATAACAGCTTATCATCTGTATCACTACAGTGATTATAAGGGCCTTCCTCCATCTACACCATCAGCAGCGTGGCTGTTAACACCCAGCCAAAAGCCTGTTTGTAATAAAATGGCTCTTCACAAACACTGGGCCTTACAGATGCAGCTGAGTCGGCAAAGATCGGCCTGGCAGCCACTAAACATTGCTTTGTCTGCATTGTCACAATCTGTCGCCCACACAGCCCTAAGTGACCAACCTTGGCTGAAAGGAAAGAAGAGGAAGTGAAGTTGCTTCGAAAAAAACCTAATAAATACATTAATATATATTTACAGTGAATACTGACTGTGTGTGTATATATGTAATATATATACATATATAAATATATACGGACATATATATTCATGTAAAAATATATACGAATTGTATACAGATACAAACATATATAAATATATTTATACAGACTCTTTATATATATTAACATATATAAATATAGATT
>JAFBJS010000918.1:50662-165776 GCA_016785265.1 Paraplagusia blochii
CATATATATATATATATCAAAAGACTGTATATATAGTATAGATATACACAAATGTAAACATACTGTATATTGACTGTATATATTAATATATTAAAATAAATAGACTCTATATACATGTAAACACGTATATAAATATAGTATTGTCTTATTATTGACTATAAACATATATGTACATGTACACATATGCAAACAAAAATGTTTCTTTGAGTAATATTATTAGTATTTGATATTTTCCAAATATGTCAGCTATATATGTACGCATGCGTTCATATATTTAAGTGACGCACAGTAATAGCATTATAATTGAACAGTATTTCTGTAAGAGTTGTGGTTTTTCCTCTGTTAACGGAGAAAATATAATATAATCTTAGATTAATCAAATGAAAGGCGCAACAAAATAATTCAGGGGGGAAAACTGCTGCGTATTGAAGTGAACATCACTAGATGGCAGCATTGTGGTGCATTTGTAATCTATTTTAATAATCAGTGCATTGGGTAAAAGATGAAATACAGTCAAAACGTAAACAGTGATCAGTCAATAAATATATTTATTGTTATTACGGGGCCTTTATGTTTATTGGTTGATATAGGAATCAGGAATAAAGTGTTTGGACAATATTATCAGATATCCACACAAACTAAGTCTTTATAGTTATAAAGCTGTACATTCCGCCATAACTGACAGTCTAGTCCTCCAGTGACTCTTTGAACCCACTGTAAAGTACTTGAGACGCAGTGTGGACTCGTCAACGTTCCAGTTCCAGAGCCAACGGGACGTACAGATATGGACACACCCTGTCTCTGTGCAAAAAGCCCCGAGGCTCCACTGATGGCAGTAAATTGGCAAAGCAACTAGATGTGACAAGAGGAGTTGTAAAATAACATTTCCTGCGACCAGGTTTTTGCCCTCCTCTCCTCTCTTCTCTTCTCCCACAGCACTTTAAAAATTATATCATTGCTCAATTTAAACTGATATGATTTATCTTAAGCTGGATCCACATTATGCACTCGTTGAGTTAACGCGGAGAAGAATGAGGTCTGCAGCCTCTGGGGACGGGACATGTAGATTTAATGTGGTTGTAGTCACTACATGACAAGGAAGGTTGCCTGCTTTTTGACGCTCACACATCATTTTTATGGGACTGTGGGACTGTCAGACCTTTTATCAGACATTATATTTTAATCAGTGTCATATCAGGCCCTTGTCTGCTCCCAGGTACTGCAGTCGTCACATCTCCCTCCATTGCAGCACAGAGGTGAGACTCTGTAGTCACTCAACACCAGCACTTTCATCCGTACGAAAAAATAAAAGATACTGGGCTTCGATAGACATGCAAGAGGTACACACATATACTATACATATATCCATCTATCTAGCATACATATATACTGTATGTATTGCGTTTTTACTTTTACATGTACGGTATATATATATATGTATACATATTTATACCTATTTATACAAAAATGTTCCCTTATACATGTGTGCGTACGGAATATAAACATGAATATATATATATATGTGTGTGTATATATGTATATATATATATGTTACCAAAATATATGCATGTATACTTATATGAGTATAGCGATATACATATATGTAAATGTGTGCAATATACACATGCAAACTTATATGTATGTATGTATATATATATATATGCTTATATACACATGCAGTATGTGTATATCTGTACAGTTATACACATGTATGCATATATTTAACTTTTACATATATATGCACATGCACATATACAACAAAGTACTTCCTTATACGTGTGTGAATACAGAATAAAAACATACATGTATAACAACAAACACACAAACATACATATTTTACAAATATATATTCACGTTGCCATATATTAGTATGGAGATATGTATATGTGTGCAATATACGCATGCAGACTTCTATAAATATTTGTGTACCGTATATACATATACGTGTATACACATTAATGCACATATACAACAAAACGCCTTATAATACGTGTAAGCTGCGCAGTTTTATGAATATATATATATATATATATATATATATATATATAGCTGGATAAATGCTTCTTTATTACTGGTAAAATTAAAGTTGCTTCTGATAATGGACATATTTTACTGCATCGGCGACCGAGGAAAATTGTGCTTTAATTAATAAACATCATTATCTCATCTCATCTGGATTCATTTTAAGCTGATAATTAGTAACAATCAAGAAATAAGAAATGAAACTTTTATTTGACTTTATAAAAATAAAACGTCGCTTTTATTACTAACAACAACAGACGCCACTGATTTTCAGCTCCTTCTTTTTTAATTCCTCAACACAGAGCCCTGAGCTGAGATAAAAAACGCTGTGATGCTCCCACAGCTCTGGGCCACCAATAACTCCCTGGATGCACAGATACAGTAGAGTCAGTGGGGCGTGAAGGCCCGCCTGTCTCCAGGGTCAGCCAGTCATCTCAGACCAGCTGACAGTGTCATCCCACTCCTTACATACTGTCCTGTAAACTAGGAGGAGGTTTAATTGAAAAGACTGGACCGGAGCAGTTACAGTTTCCTACAAACCGTCAATAAAAAGTGAGTCCAAAGTTACCAAGGGTTTCCACACCGCGTGAATCTATCTTTTATTTTCTTTTATGAAAAAAAACAAGAATGTCTTTACATAAAACAAAACCCAAAACTGAAACCCAGAAACTCTCCACCTTCACACTCAAGGAACACGCAGAACTTACTCTCACGACAAAAGTCAACGCCACAGTCGTCATTTTCGTCTTACACAAACTTCCACTTCCGTGCAATTTAACAATGTCTTGGAAAACATAAAGATCAAAGACCAAAATGAAATCACCGTTGACAAAGTTTCGTCAGTTTCGTCGGCGCCACCTGCAGCTGGGAGGTACGACAGATAAAGAAAAACTCAGACGCTGGAAATATTTTTGAAGCATGAAGCATCATTTTTCCAATTAATTCGCCCATTTTCCCTCTTGTTTGTGTTTGATGTTTTTGTCTGTATAAGCAGATATCCTTCATTTTCATCTGCTGCATAAATCTGTTGGCTCTAGGTGTCATTCCGAAGCGGCGACGGAGAAACTACATTTCCTGTGAATTTCTCCGGCGCGCCTTCGTCACCACGCCATCAAAACAATCATAATGACGATCATGGTAATCATACTTCAAAGATGAGACTGGATGACCTTTCTCTATATAATCATCTTTGACATTTGGGCTTCAAAAATGAGCAGAAATATATATTTTCCGAGGTTTATCGCATGGCCGAGTTCCTTCTGTTTGGATTATGTTGACAGATACAGTGCTGTGGGTCACGCCTGTACGAGGGGCAGTAATTGCTTTTCCATTCTGAGGGGGGAAAATATGACAGTGTGTAATTAGCATCACTAAGACAGCATGTTCCTGTACATTTGAAGGAAACACTGTGTACAGATGCAGTTGTATATATTTTTAGATGCGTTTTTTTTTTTTTTTTTTTTTCATTCATCTTCTACTGCGTAGTTCTCCTGTAGGCACAATGGGGGCATTGAGACCAACAACAGCCATGGAGTGAGGGCTGAGTCCATGAACATTCCCATATACTGTATACAGTATGTATACATTTATACACACACACACACACATATACATATATACAGTATATACACATACATATATGTATATATATACAAATACACAAATAAACAAACATACATATATACAGACACACATAAATACTTATATACACATATATGTATTTAAATATATATGTGTGTGTATACAGAGACACATAAATATATTTATATATACACACATATAGACACAAACACACAGACACCCACACAAACATATATACAGTATATATACATACATAAATATATAGACACAGTAAATACATATATATAGTATATACATAGATGTATACAGTATATATATACAGTATATTTGTATATACTGTATATACACAAATAAACAAACATACATATGTATACTGTATATAAATATATATATATTTGTGTGTGCATAGACACATATACACACATGTCACATAAATATATATATACTGTATATATATATACACAGACACACATAAATACTTCTATACATATATGTATATAAATTATATACGTGTGTATACAGAGACACAATATATTTAGATACACAAATATATAGACACACACACATATACTTATGCATATGTATATATATAGACTTACATATGTATATATACAGTAAATACACACATATATATTTATATAAGAGGTAATATGGGTCCATCAACATTATCATTCTGATATAAGCAAAAATTATTCCTATCTGAATAAATCTGTATACTTTTTTCCTACATATATTCAACATACAATGCAGCAAAGCTGTGGACTCCACGGCTACGCTAGTCACCCTTATGTGGCTCTGCCTCTTTGAACGGCGAGGGTTAAATGATCATGGTCATCAAACTGCACATGAAGGCACAACAACAATGTTCGATGCTACACTTCATATGCAGTTTATATGCAGCCAAACTACTAAGAATGGACTCAGTGAAACAACAACAACAACACAGCGTCTCTCAAAGTTAAATTAACAGAACACCCAGGAGCAAAAGCAATCAGACTAAAGCAGACAAGTCCTTCTTGGACATTTGGTGGCTAACATGTCAATGAGGCGTAGGACTGTTCCAGACTAAAGGTTGAAGTAGAGTTTTTTTCTTGTATACAACTGTTATATTGCGTTAGTCGGATATCACAATTCAGGGAAAATAACAAGTATTTATTGATATCCATTATTATCAGTATCGGAAATTACGTTTTGGACAATATCTGCATTATCAGATATGGGCAATATATCAGCAGTATGAAATATAAATATTTGCATATATACCCATATGCACATACTTTTTGTCCCTTCAACTTGTCCCTTTTTCAGGGGTTGCCACAGAGAGTCAACATTTTCCATCTTCCCCTCTGTTGGTTCCACTCTGACTCCAACTACCTCCATGTCCTCCCTCACTGCATCCATCAATGTACCACCAATGTCTCCACTGTCCCTCCTCTGAACATGTCCAAACCATCTCAATCTGTCTTCTCTAGCTTTTTCTCCAAACCTTTCTGTCTCTGTTGTCCCTCCAACGTCCTCATTCCAGATCCTGTCCATCCTTGTCTCTCCTAAAGAGAACCTCAGCATCTTTAACTCCTCCACCTCCAGCTCTGTCTCCTGTCTTCTACCTATGGCTAATGTTTACCTATTTGTACATACATAAATATATAATTATATATATGTCATATGCAAAAGGTTCAATAATTCTATAGACTAAATAAGCACACTTTTAGCAGATTTGACAAATCAAAACTTCTTTTTCGGAATGCGACGAGGGCCCACCAGGTGGCGCTGGTGGCCCATGTTTAGACTATGGCTCTATGATTAAGAATCAGTAGCTGAAATCATATAGAACAGTTAGCGACAAATACATACCTGACGGAGTTCATACGATACCTCCGTAAATACCTACGTCAAACAATTACGGGAAAATTCGCTAACAACGAAGAGACACATGGATTCTTTCTGTCCATCATCTCAGGTTTTCTTTGCTGACAAAACTGTACTGAAGCAGAAAACCATCCATCAACGCGGAAACTAAAAAGTCGTCAGTACTTAGCGAAGGTTCTGAAACTTCTCTCATGTTCTCAGACACAATCTTCTTCCCAGCTCTTCCCACAGCTGGTCTTCAGATTTGATTTCTTTTATTATCCAGTTGATCCCACGCTGCCCTGGTAATTATGCAGCTCTGGATGCAGAGGTGATTGTGCTCAGATACTTCACACCTTGAGTCATGGTTTCATAATTCTCCTTTCCCACTGATCTTGATTCAATATTTTAACTCCACAATACCTTAGCCTTTTCACCCTATTTCCTTGCAGGAAAAAAAAGTGATTTCTTGGCTGCTATTCATCGTCTCTGATCAAAATTCCTCGGACTGCTGAGCCAGGTTCTTGCAGGACGCTTATGGTCTGTGAACAAAGTCATTCTGAGAAACTTTTTGGAGATCCGTTGGCTTTCTTTCTTTGGGTCCTACCTCTAACTTTCCCAGGTCTTTATAGAAAATGCATTCTCATTTTTGCCGACAAAGGTTAGTTTTGGTTAGTGTGTTTTATTATGTCCTTGGCTGACGTCCATGGTCATCCATTAGGCCGTGCGCTACAGTAAAAGCTGGCCCAGCTTCTCACAGCGTCTAGTCAGCCTCCACACGTCCCTGCTCCACCCTCCTCTGTTGAACATAGTAAATAAAGTCACAAATCAGTGTAAATTTCCTCTCTGGAGAAGAAAACACTGAAATTCTTCAGCCTTATTCTGACCCCCTGCAACACCTCCACGCCCCCCTGGGGTACCTCAACCCACGCTTTGAGAATCAATGCATATATATAACCTCTGCTCTTGCAAATGTTATGTGGACAAAGTTCCAGGATTAGAACAAATGAAATGATGTTGTTCAGATTTAATACATTCACTGAACAGAGTGTTTAACTTTGACCTAGCGCCACCTAGAGGGCACAGAGGGAAGCATTATGCTTAATGTGATGACATATTGCCTACTTGGCAAAAGAAAAGGTCAGTAGAGACAAGTGTGATGTCCTCAGTGCAGAAAGTCAGTTCAAAGTCGTCATTTTGACGAAGACACAGATCGGAAGATATGTTTAAGAGCAGAGATAAATATACAGGGAGCACGATGAAGCAAACTGGATGACAGGTGGCGCTGTAGTTCATTTATGGATGTTACCTTCCTCCAACTGCACCAGCAGCCTGTGCAGAACATGTGAAGTGACTGTTACTGCTGTCGGCTTTACATTTCTGATGTTTCCAGCGCGGTGCCTCAGCCTCACTGCACACTCTATTGATTTCCCTTTTTTTTTTTTGTTTTCAATTGAAAGCAGAGAAAAAGACAAGGCACGACGGGCTGGATATTAACCAAGGACATTTTTTAAACTGCTTTTTTTTTTTCTTTGTTATTTTTTTCTGGTCCAATAATTGTGTTTGGTGCTGCTCTTTTATCAAGGAGAATAAAAGCTTTAAATAAAGAGTCGGTGGATAATTGTTGAAATAAAAATCACATCCCTCTTTGAATTGGTTATTTGAACCAACCGGCAGGATCTACCAAGGGTCCAATAAGCTGTTGAGTATTCATAAATTAAAACCTTTGGGTTCTGCACATAAAAACACTCGTACAAATTGGCAGATCTCATGCATTTCAATGAAGAACCACCAAGAAAAGAATATCGGCACTTGGAGAAATGAGTTTAAACTCTCGGTGCAATGTTTTCTCAAGGAAATGCATGCAAGGTTGAAAACCAAGTGCGTCAGACTCCTTTCTGTGAGAAAAGTGATGAGATCTGCACCAGGGTTGCCAGATCTGGTGGATGAAAAGAAACAGCAAAGCATCTGAAACAAGCCCTAAAAAAGCAATGTAATAGTCCGTGAAACATCACAAGAGGTCAATTGTTACAAATATTTTGTTGCCTTCTGTTCCTAATGTCTGAGCTGGATTGAGATGGAAGTAGGGATGGGCTGATACGGGCAGAATTGTGTGAAGCCATGAAGGTCAATATTGGGTTTTTCCACTGATAATGAAAATCAGATCACATAAAACTTGAGTTTTGACAAATTTATTGGAATAATATATTGGGTTCTGTGAGGTTTACCTGAGTTCTGATGGACAACAACAGCATTTGGTATGGGAAAAACTGTTTGCACAATTTTGGCAAAATCAAAAAGTCATAATGAATCCTGATTGGCTCATTTTCCCAGTGGATAGAACTCCAAACCATTTTTTGACTGTTAATTTACATCACAGCATCAGTTCATGAACCAATCCAGTTCAAGACCAATTGACAACCACAGGGAGTGTCAGCCAATCACATGCAGAGTTGTACAATGACCCTCCCTCTGGATAAAACAAGTTATGATGCAAGTTTCAGAACAGACCTGGCAACCAGTATCCAGACCCATGCAAGTTTTTCTCCATATCCCGTATTTTCACGACTATAAGGCACACAGAAAAGTCTTAGATTTTCTTCAAAATGTGCGACGCGCCCTGTTGTTGTTGTAAGGAGGACCTAGTAGAGGACACCATGAGAACCTTAAAGGGGGAAGTGTGGACGTTGTTTTGCTCCGCTCTGTTTTTAAAACGCACACTTGTATGCTTGTGTGTTTGTGTGTAGTTGTAAGGCAAACATGGTAGAGGACACCATGAGAACCTTAAAGGGGGAAGTGTGGACGTGGATTGTATATAAAACCCGTGTCCTATGATCAGGTGTGCCATATGTGTGTTAAATATAATAATTGGACACAAAACTGAGACTGCGCCTTTTAGCACGGTGCCCCCTTATGGTCATGAAAATAAGTTTTTTTCTGTTCACCATATTATTTTTGTCATGAAGACTTTTATTTCGTGTCTTTTCTTCATATCATTGACATGATCCTACTAATCAAACGGGTCATCACTGTGCGACAGGAATCTGTTTACTTCCTGTTGGTGTTTTCAAACACACACATGATCCAGTACAATCTGAGCCAATCAGAGATATGAAGCAGGAAACAGATGCTTTACTTTGTCGTTTCTCTGCCTTTGCTCGGATCAGGATTCTCACGTCCGTCCTCTTTGCTTAAGATATCACATTTCATTAGAAAGAAGCGACTCCTAATCCCTACAACAAAGCCACATAATGGAACACGGTCCATGTCAAGTGGAGCTGCATCGGAGAACAAGATTACCAGATAAATCCGCCTTTTGATGTGATATTCAAACAGTGAATGGGATTAAGGTGAAAAAACCAGCAGTCGACCCCTGAAACAAAAAGACTAAAAGTCGTATTTCTGAGAAACGCACGTTTCATGATGTTCCCACTGAGCCTCTGTGCACACGCAGCAAAGTGATGTATGAATGTTTTTATGACTTTATTAGTGTTAAAGTTATTTTTAAGTTAAGAACGTGGTCTGAACAGTGGAGGTCCAGTCGACAAGTTCTGAGAGCTCTGAAGAATTCTTCTACTTAACCATTGACAGCAGACAAAGTACTTGAAGGTGAAGTGTTCATGTTCATCAGCCATCTTTGCTGAAGTTGGTTTCAGCTTGGTCAGGTATGACCCTATATGGGCATTGCTGCCTGAAGCACCTGTGTTCCTCTGAACACCTCCCCTGGGCGCCTGTTACTGCCTGAGTGTCACAAGTGTCTGTCTGCTCCAACTCAGGGGTGAGGACGGTGTCTGGACCCCACGTTGACGGGGAAGAATAAACTGTGTTTGGTTGTTTGGGTCTAACTGACGTTTTTTTCTTGTTGTGAGACATCTCTGGGGACCAGTGCTCATTGCGCTGGTCCGCAGTGGTAACTTGGCAGTTGGTGGATTCGAACCCTGGAACCGTCCGGACCCCAGTCCTGGATCCTGAATAGTTCTAGCACCTGTTTTGCGGGCTAGGGTTCCTGTTTCATGTGTTAATTGTGTCATATTTTATTTGGACCATTTCTCGTCTCTCCTCCTGAGTCAGAGCCAAAAGCTGCCTGTTCCCTGGTGGATTTCCAGAACCCTGCCTGTGTGCTTCACAGGTTTCCAAGCAAACGTACCGCTGAGGACCTGATGAAGCCCCTGCATCCCACTCTGACAGGGCAAGAAGGTTAATCGAGCGAGTAGATCCTCACAGTCCTGATGTTGTGCCGTTGGTTCATGGGACTCCAGTCTGGTTCTTGAACTTTGAGGCCACTCATTACATATAATTGTGATAAATCAAGATAAATCAATATTCCCTAATCAACGACAAATCAAATCAATTGTTAGGTCTTCAGGATTTTGAAGGAGGTTATGACTTATTTATGTCCAGAAAATAAGGCCAAACAAAGGTCATCACCTGTCCTAAGATCTTAGATCCTGCCCGTCTTAGAACTTTTTGACTCAGCTTCACCAACGTTCACGACAGAAGACAACACGACCACCAGGAATGATGGAGGAATTTGTTTACACTTTTCGTTGATTTTTTTTTTATTTTCATGTGAAAACAAATCAAACACCTCTCCGGAGTCACTGCCAAACAACGCTGGGGTTTTATCTAAGTGTGGAAAAAAAAAAATCTGAATTTCCATCTTGAACTTAATCTGTTCGTAGCGCCTGGGGCTTGGAGATTTACCTCAGGGGAGCACTGGCAATCCCCCCAACTCTCCCTGGAGACCAGCAGAAGGAAATGTGCAACAGAATGGAAATGGCAACACTCTCAGCCCTCCCAGATTGCTAGTGAAAGCATTTACAGTAGACTGGGTAAGACAAGCGACCAAGCATTGATAATGAGGGACACTAAGGGAGGGAGAGAGGGGAGGAACAGCGGGGACAAGGGAAACAGACGCTGACGTAAACACAGATGCGTCTTTGGTGACATTTGATGACAACGACAAGACTAAAGAATCAACAATTTGCCGCCTTTGAATCATCTTCAGATCTTTGCTGCGGTTTTTAGTGATCGTATGGTGACCGTCACCGTCTGAGAGTCGAGGGGATTCAGCATCGAGCAGGAGAGAGAAAAAGCCCTCACCCGTAGATGTAACTGGAACATGATCTGTCCCAGGTGAGGGACCAGGAGTCAGGGACGGAGAGGCGTCAGTGAAACAATTATCACAGGTGGGATGGTCATGCCTTACAGGGCTGATGGCTGAGACACCAGCAGGGGGACACGAGCGGTCGCACTCTTTGCAGATGACTGCATTATTTATGGAGGGAACAGGATCCAAAAGAGAATGATCAATGCCCAGATGAGAGACTGCAGCCTGGTGCATAAGTGCACAGCAGAGTGAGAGGTGAGCACTGTGGAACGGGGGAGAGTGTTGGAGTGTGTAAAGAGCTCCCGGCCCTCACCCTCCCTCCCCCAAGACTGCCAGCCATTAAATGACCACCTCTATCACCGTGACTGCGGGAGAGGGACCCGAGTCTCTGTGCCGTTGGGTAAACTACTAAATGAGCCAGGATGACAGCGAGGAGCGAACAACCACATGACAGAACCACTGCTGCAAACAGCAGTTTGCTGCCATGTTTCCAGGCCTCCAGACATTCCTGCAAAGCAGCACATCCACAAATCTTTTGTTATCACCAGAGTGGCCTCTATGAAACCACTGCACGCTGCGCGATAAGCCGACCCGAGCCGAGGAGGCGCACGGGAACAGGAAGTAAGAGCAGAGAGAGTGCATTCGCTTACGGTCATCTGCCAAATACAGCAGCAATTTCACACCTGAGTGGATAAAAAGACGGCCATTTATTTCAGCTGGTGCAAAAAAAAGGGGAAAAAAAGACTTTAATTCTACAAATGTGTAGAAGAGAGAGAGAGAATTGTCTCTTAGCATAAGACAGAGTGTGTCCAACATCTGGAGGAGACAAGTTCTGGTGAGTCTCTGCTCTGGGACAACAGATATTGATTTAACTGAGCATCTGCTTTTCAACCATTTGAGCTTTTTAAATATCTCTGAGAACTTTATAAAAATATCTTATTTTTTAGATAAAGAAATAAAGTCCTCATCGTTCAGAGTTCAATTTTGTCAAGTTTAGTCTTAGAACTATTTGACCAAGTGTCCCTACAGATAAACAAGGACAGATCTTGATCATTCAGATCAAGTTCTTAACCGATGTTGGACAAGTTACTTTAAAAAAGTAACTTATTACTTTACTAGTTACGGCCCTGAAAAAGTAACTAGTTACTTCACTAGTTACTAAATTATAAAAGTAGCTAATAACTAGTTACTTTAGTTTAAAAACACATTTAAAAAGTTTAGTGTTGTGTTCTGAAGCAACTATCATAATGAAATGTAGTGGAACAATAAAAACAAAATAGATGTTTAGACATTTTGACAGACATCTTTATCGTAACTTCGACTTGACACTCGCCGTCGTTTTGCTTGTGCGTGCGTGTATGCGTGTGTGCGTTTGTGAGACTGTTTATTTCCCTATAAGGCAAGAGGACCCGCCCAAGTCTCTTTCTGATTGGCTTAGCCTGAAACGTTAACCTATGTCAACCAATCATCACTCCTTTTCATGGGTCCAGTCAGTGTGCACGGCCGTCTTTCGCTTATGACTGACAGGCAGCAGACAGGCTCCGCCTCCACACAGTCCTCTCTCCGTGTCCAGGAGAAACCGTCCATTTGGACCAGATATAGAAACTAGTAACGAGACCCTTTACACCACAGTAACAATAACAGCGTTACTGAATGGGAAAAGAAACGCGTTACGTTATTAGTTACCGTGAAAAGTAGTTTTGTTACGTAAGTTCTTTGATGGTGGAGATGGTTTAAGGAACTACCTCTAGTTTCCAGAGACCTGGAATGTCTGCAGTGCTGCTGCTGCTGCTGCTCAGGGCTGTGCAGTTTAATGTTGCTGTGCTGGAGAATCTTCAGTGACACTAGAACTTTATGTTTCCCAGAAATAAAACAAAAAAAAAAGTCTACAAGTGGAGGAAATGTCACTTCCTCAGAATCAAACAGTTCTCAGCAGCTCAGCCCTTCGGCGGTGTCTGAACAAAAAACTAAACTTTTCTCCCCGACTAACGGGGACTAAGATAACAAGTACTGCTGGCACAAGATCACATGACATTAAGATCAGACGACTTGACTGAACCCTGGTCTGGATTTACAGGATTTTTTATTTTCAATTTCCTCAATGAAATCGAAAAAAGTCAAGCTATAAGAAATATTAAATAAAATGCACAAACATATACATATTCTTTGCTGCTCCACCTTCGCGGCAATTTTTCCTCCAATCTCTCAAGAGTTTCGCTACAAAATGCAATATTTTGCAGTAAATACAGTTTTTACTTTGAAATATCTTCATTATTTACATGAAATGAAACATTTGCAGTGTTACAGAGAGTCACGGTTGTCAACGGTTGTTTCTACTACAGCTGAAACTAAAATCCCAAACTGGAGGATACGGATAATGATGGAGGCGAGATGAGAAACGGAAGTGAACATCTGTAGACTGCAGTCGTTATACAAACACTTCAGGAAACATTTATTCCATTAAATTTTGATTTTTTTTTTTGCTAATAGTATTAATACGAGAGACCTAAAACCTACCTCCAACTATTGACGCTCGCTGCCATCAGAAACTCAGAGGTGGAAACTTGGAGCTGAGGCGGCAGGAGGCCAGTTTTCACATCATCTAACGTGTGAGTCCTAGTGAACAAGGGCGAATGTGATGTACATGCGAGAAAAGGCGCCAATTACGGAAGGCGCCACACTCCCGGGGAAGTCGCACCATTATTTCTGAGAGATCCACTCAAACTCTGACAAAGGGCATGAATCAAACCGAACCCCGAGGCAAGGGCAGAAAAGAACAAAGAACAGTGTACAGTGTGTGCGCCAGTGTGTGTTTGTCAGTACTTTTCAACCTTCCTGAAGTCTACTTTAAGTTGGGGTCTATTTTTGGCAGATTGTCAGGACTACAAAGGTTTGGGAGTTGAGTCGAGGTTTGACTCCGGCTCAGAACTCTATCATGTCAGGTTTCCTACAAAGACACAACCTACTGAGTTACCGAACAGGAGGGAGTCGATGAGTCAATGTTGAGATTGAGATGACGTTGAGTTGGAGTTGAGGGAGTAACGGTTCTGGCTGGGGTTAGTTTTGCTGCACGCGAATCTGGTCCACGTAAGAAGAGTCTCAAAAATACAAATTTGTGTGCGAGAAGTTTCACAAATTCAAAGCAAATTACGAGTGTGTTCCAATATAGAGCCAGAATAGTCTTAAAAAGAACACACTCGTAAGCCCGGATTCGCGAATACACATCAAAATACATTCGTGAATTCTTCAAACTACGTTCATATTGTTGTACACGCATGCTTTTAATTTGTGAAAATGTCCGCATACAAATTTGTATTTTTGAGGCTCTTACGCAGACGAGATTCGCGTGCGTAATTTTGCTACGTCAGTCCATCACCAGCCAATCACAAGTCTCCCTCGTTTGCAGCCTATCACATGGCAGTGTCCCCACAAGGATCCGTCTGGGACGTCAACACACTGCGCAAGGGATCAAATTCAAATCCAGCAGAAATAGCTTCTGGAAGCAGCAACGTCGAGCATTTGGTCAAAAAAAAAAACAGCTTCATTTTGCTAGCTTTTTTATTAATTTAATCCTTAGGAATTACAGTAGAAAGACATCCTTCAGAAAATTCATGTCTTGAAGAGGCAGCCTCTTCACCTCTAAGGGTTAAGGGTTAGATACTCACACCCACAGACGGACCTTCGTGGGGACACTGTTGCGTGATTGGCATGTGACAGGCGAGACTTCTGATTGGCTGATGTAGCAAAATTACACACGCAAGTCTGATCTGTGTAAGAAGAGTCTCAATAATACAAATTTGTGTGTGCGCAGTTTCACAAATTAAAAGCACAATTTGCAAGCGTGTACGACAATTGACAAACGTAGTTTGAAGAATCAACTTACGAGTTTGTTCTCTTTGAGATTATTCTGGCTCCATACGTCTATGTATGTTTCCGACTGGACAGGAAGACACAAAATTAAGACTAGGGACGGGAAAAGGACATTTTCAGCAGATATTCAGGGGAGAGTTGTGGAGATGGGGGAGCGATAGTGTTAGCCCTCAAGCAAACGGTCACAATCAGCACTTTGTGTCTTCCCTTCTGGAGTTTGGTCCTTTTAAATAAAGGGTGAGAACAAAGTCAGGCAGGACATGACTCAGTCAGAACCGGAGAACTTCCCTCAGTCCACTTCATAACTGCTGATTTAAACCTGTATCTGAATTCTTTCCTTGTTCAGTTCAAGAGCAGAGTCGTCGGCGTATGGAAGCACTTTATTTTAAGTACATCTATCATTACATCTATATTTAATGCACCATAGACTTAAACATAATTAGATCTATAGTATTGAGCTAATGTTAATGGACCTTCCATAGTGTAGTGGTTACCATGCCTGCGTCGGAAATAAAGAGTTCCAGGTTCGATTCCCAGAGGAACCACAGGCTTAATATTAATCCATCTCTGCAAATGGCTTTGGATAAAAGCCTCTGCTAAATATTTAAATGTTACCAACTCTACCGTTATACACTTGATTTTTTCAGGTTGGTAATGGTGGCTTAATGGTTAAGGAGGCAGACTTGGATCCACATGGCCTGGGGTTTGAATCCCCCAGCTTCCAGGTTCTTACTCAGGACCGTCCAAATCTACATAAGTGGACTCATCAACCACAGTAAGGCTAACAGTGTAGTGCAGTGTGATTTGGGTGCCAGTCACAGAGAGTGCTGCCCCTGAGACCTGTTAGGTCTGGATAAGAGGATAAAGAAGGGTAGTTAGAACCTTAGCACTACCTCGGAAGTTTCCTTTGGGGATTTTTGGGACGTCTTCAGGCATCAAAAACTGGTTAGGACTCTTGTTCCTTTCCTCGTGAATCTTTAGGAAACGACATACGATTTTGTATGAAGGGCAGAGGTGGCCTAGTGGTTAATGAAGCAGACTTGGGTCCGCAAGGTCGCCAGTTCGAATCCCCCTACCGCCAAGTTACCACTAAGGTGCACTGAGCATGGTATCGTCCCTACACACTGCTCCCCAGGCCCTCATTAGCTGCCCACTGCTCACTTTGATGATGGGTTAAATGCAGGGGCCAAAATTCGTTGTGCGCTGTGGTGTGAATCACAACGTCACAATGACAAAAAAGGAATTTAATTAACTTTATTAAAGGAGTTAGAGTGGACTGTGATGGACCGAAGATGAATGAATGAAGGTAATATTTCTGCCATAGGAAAACAATCGTTAGTTCCTGTAAAATTCCTCATATTCCTGGTTGTTACTCTGGTGATACTTTGTAAGCGTATTTTTGTGAGCACACAATTTCTACACAATTTCTACAGAAGCATCTGATTAATGCTTTGCACAGTTGCAGCAGCTCCTCTGGTATTATGGATTGACAGGGGGGCAACTTTCAGCCGCTCAGATGTTTCCAGGCGTCAGCGGCCTGAGAGGAAAGGAAACACAAAGGCTTTGTAAATGAGTTGTGCGCAGGTTAGCAATGATTGGCTTGTGCAGTGGGAGAAACGGCCCATCAATAACCTGAGCAATGGCAGCTGGGCTGCTATTATCTGTGAGCTCAATACTTCAGTGTGATCCTAGCAGGTGTTCATGCTTATTCTGCTTTGGAAAATAGCTGCAATAAAACAGGAAACATGGAGAGTCACATCTGTACGATCGCTGCTCTGGCGCCATCTAACATCAAACATCAATAAAATTAAAGTGTGACAAACCCCGGCTGCCTCCGACAGATTTCTTTATCTTGGAAGCACAGCGGGGAGAAGAAGTTAGGGGTTCTGTGTCTGTTCCATCCCCAAAGGTCGTTGGATCGTTTGCAAGACATTTTGTAAAAGAACTTTACACAGAAATAACAGTAATAATAACAATAATATTAATAAGTCAGGATATGTCGACCAATACACAATGTCTGGGTTTTGTTAAATTTGCGGGAATTTCACACACGAAATAAAGTATATCGGATATTGGCAAAAAGCTAAAATCGTTTTTAGAAAGAAATCCAAGTGCTATCAACTCCCTCAGGTTGTGTTAAAATAAAAAAGCAACAGAAAGTTATTGTTTCAACAGGTGACAGCTCTGTGGGAAATGTTTATTATCTTTATCAAAGATAAAGATAGTAAACATTGTTGCACAGTTGACTGTCTACGGACCAGAAAGTGAGCAGAGCTTTGGAACCTTCAACTGAAGAGACAGAGAAGGTGGAAGGTTTGTTAAATGACATTCGACAATTCGGTGGAATCCAGTGTTGGGACTAATGCGTTACTTGTAACGTTGTTCCGTCACAAAACTATTTTTCTTGGTAACTAACAATAATAACACGTTACTTTTCCCATTCAGTAACGACGGAAAGTCGACTGTGTGGAGGCGGAGCCTGTCTGCTGCCGTCTGTGCACACTGACTGAGCCCAGGCGTTGAAAGGGAACGACTATTGGTTGACATAGGTTAACGTTTCAGGCTAAGCCAATCAGAAAGAGACCTGGGCGGGTCTTCTTACCTTATAGGGAAATAAACAGTCTCTAACACAAACACGCGATGCGGTACAACAACACACACCCACAAGCAAGACGATGGCAAGTGTCAAGTCAAGGTTACGATAAAGATTCCTGTCAAAATGTCTAAACATCTATTTAGTTTTTATTGTTCCACTACATTTCATTATGATAGTTGATACAGATCGCAACACTAAACTTTTTAATGTGTTTTATAAAGTAAAGTAACTAGTTATTAGTTACTTTTACGATTTAGTAACTAGTAATGTAACTAGTTACTTTTTCAGAGAAGTAATTAGAAAAGTAAGAAGTTACTTTTTTAAAGCAACTCGCCCAACAGTGGTGGAATCAACTACTTTACAAGTTAGAGATCTGCAAAAAAAATTACCTCAATAAAGTGACGCAATATAGAGACCAGAAAAATACTGCACAAATGTATCGCAACTGCATGTAAATAGAGTGAATCTCAACAAGAAAAGTACATTGAGTGTTATGTTCCGAAACAGCTTTGTTATTAAAGCATCGACTTGAATCAACAAGTACCAGGTGCAATAAGTTATATCCCAGGATCACATAGTATCAGGTGATATTTGGACATTACCATAATTCTACCGTGACTGGTCACAGTAAATGAGTGTGTAATAAACGCTGCGATTCCCATTTTTGTGTCTCCCGGTGCTTGAGGACACATCAGGTCACCGAGTATGTCAGTAGTTGTCAGAGAGCCCAGAAATCATGGTGGCGCTGGTCCAAACGCTGCTGCGAGACGGTGCACAGAGAGCACGGAATACACAGTAATCCTGCTTGAAGAGACGACACCTTAATGAAACAAAATACCTGCTGGATTTTACCAGACGTGACAAGTCATTCAGAAGTCAATCCAGTCAGTTTGAATCTGCTCATCTTCACTGGTACCAGAATGAATCTGTGAACCGTGAAGATGTGGGCGACATGACGTGGACAGACTATCAACCAAGCATCATAAAAAAAATAAAAAAAAACCTCTGAAACGATGGAGATCAGATTGGGAATGATGCAGGATTGCTACGCTACGGTTACTATGGCACGGAATAATTAGAGAGTTTGCACACGAGGGTGTGACTCAGCACTAAAAATGTCCAAATGGAGCCAGTGAATAAGAATTAAAAGGATGTGAAATCAAGTATTGTTTATGCAGCTGCTGCCTTCACCCAGTGAGAGGCCGACGCCAGCGTCACAATTCTATTCCTGTTTTTCGTGACTGTCCAATAAAGAAGGAAGTGAAAGGAACAGAACCCGGCGTTTTATGGTTCTTTGTATAAATGCAGATACAAAGTCCAGACTTCCTACATCTGGGGAGAGAGTGAATTCAGCCCCACGTGAAAGACGGACCTTCTGTGAAGGTCCAGTATCTCTGCACGACTACGGTATATTCACTCCGAGGTGAAGAAGCAAAGACGTGATAAATGAGACAACAACTTCATCAGGAATTCTTGGTTCACGGACAGAGTGTGAAGTCGCGTCTTTCAGGAACTGGTGGTGTTTTTGATTAAATATCAATCTTTATTATCAAGGGCAACAGTGGTGGCCCAGCGGTGGAGGAGGTGCACTTGGGTCCACCAGGGTTCAGGTTCAAATTTACTCGTTGCCAGGTTTCCACTTTCACAAAATCGGAAATTCTCCAAAGACAAAATGTTTTTCACTCTTTTCACATAACTAAAACTGCGTAAAGCACCGTCCTGACCCTCCAGTGGGAGGATCACCACCTGCAGGAGGGGTCACAGTTTGGTGCCATGTGATTTGGGTGGTGCCAACTGCCTTGGCAACTCAACAACAGACAACGGCAAATCAGGTGAAGGTGAATCAATGAATGAACAAAGCTAAACACGGATGCTAAACGTGCAGTTTTAGTTCGTGTTCTCAAACACTAGGGCCTTTAATTATCTACCAGAGCTGTTTCCCTGACTCACCACCAGGTGTCGATAAAGGGTTGTGTTTTGCCAAATTAACTTGTCACAAAATTATCTGGAAACCTTTACAGATAGAGGAGGTGGGCGGGGCCTAGCGTGGCTCATTAACATATGAAGATAAAGATACAAAGCTGCTGTAGAGAAGCCAGCTGTACTCAAAGCTAATGAAGCAGTTGCGAATAATTGACGCGGTGAGGTAGCACAGATAGCAATTAGCAACCAATAGTTAAGGCAGCGTGAGGGTCAGCAAGGTTTGAGGTTCGATTCCACCAGTTACCCTACGATGACTGAAGTAGATCTGTTCTGAATGGGTTACCAACAGTGAAATAACGTGAATCTGCTGTTGAGCATGCGTTTTATTTTAGAAAATCTCTTATTTTGAAAGGCAGAAAATTAATTCGCTTGGTTTTAATTCTATAACAGTGGGCCGCGACTTGATGGCCACAGGAAAATGTGAGTCCCAGAGTGAGATCTTTGACAAAAGACTAACCAGAAAACATTGCAGAAGGAAGTACTGTGACGCAAAGACCAGAAAACATTTGTTTTTTTTCTTTGTTGTCGACCAAACGTTACTAACATTTCATTCAGGCGACAAAAACAAAATCATTTCTGGGTCTGTATCCTTCAGCGACATGGGTACGTTGATCGTTCACTGTGACATGCAGCGCCGCAGGACTCAACTTCCTTCCCGCTCCTTCCTGGTCGACACCTTACGGCAGGCGCCGCAGACTCATAATACCTGTCAAGAGCAGTGAAGCCAGACCTTAAACTCTGGAGCACATTCTCAGTAATTCTCCATTTTAAATTGAGTCAGAGCTTCTCCAACATT
The DNA here is from genome assembly GCA_016785265.1 of Paraplagusia blochii. Lineage (NCBI taxonomy): Eukaryota > Metazoa > Chordata > Actinopteri > Pleuronectiformes > Cynoglossidae > Paraplagusia > Paraplagusia blochii. The sequence goes on from JAFBJS010000918.1 coordinate 70,469, forward strand.
CTGCTACGTTTCACTCAACGCCAAGTGAGAATTTATATGTCTGAGTATTTTGCACACTAGAGAAATAAGTTTATAGAGTGGAGGCAGCCACACATCCATCCTCCTGAGCTGGGGTATGATCCACTCTGCACGCCGAGGCAGGTGGATGTGGTTTGGATATAAAATAAAAAACCTGAAATGCATCCGTTTAAATTCAATAAATAAAAATAAAGAAGGAAAAATGTTTGAGAGGCAGCTGGAATGAACTGCTCCCTAAGGCTGAGAAGGAAAGACCAGGACCAAGAGCATCTCAATACCAGGAGGATCATTTACATCCAACTACGGGCAGTGGTGAAAAAAAAGAATCACATTTTGTTTTACAAATGATCGAGTGTTTGAATTAGAATTCTGTCAACGTTTCTTCAAATCCTTTAAAACTCAGTGGAGACCAAACTGCTCTGCTGCAAACCTCTAATCCCACAGGGTTTTCTCTTCTAAATGCTGGATTAGAGATAACAAAGTGGGTTTTGGAGAGAAGACTTTTACAGTACATTAATATACACACACACATATGTATAAATATATATACATATATACCTATATTTACATTTACACATATATATCTTCTTCCGTCTTGTCCCTTTTTTCAGGTGTTGCCACAGCGAGTCAACATTTTCCATCTCCCCCTGTTCTCTCCATCTTCTACTCTAACTTCAACCACCTCCATGTCCTCCCTCACTGCATCCATCAATCTCCTCATTGTCTCCTACCTGGTAGCTCCATCTCTAGGATCATTCTTCTACCAATGTCTCCACTGTCCCTCCTCTGAACATGTCCAACCCATCTCAATCTGTCTTTTTCTCCAAAACCTTCCTGTCTGTGCTGTCCCTCTAATACATACATACATACATTGAATATATATAGACATATATAGAGTGAGTGGTGGTAGCGGTGGTACAGTGGTTATACTGTCGCCTTACAGCAACAAGGATGTGGATTTTAACCCACAGCCAAAATACATGTGGATTCAGCTAAATTGGTTTTCTATTGGCCATTGGTGTGAATACTAGTGTGAATGGGTTTGTCTCAGTATATATGGCAGTATATTGGACTAGGATCCCCATCATGGTGGTTGCCTTGCACGCCATCTGCTGGAAGGATGCTGTAATTTCATTGTACGAACGTATGTGGGAGGAGCTAATCTCACCCACCAAACTGGTTTCAGCCGGTTCTGTTGGGTGTGGACGAATATTTCCCATAGATCGAGTCAATATTTACATCCAGAATCTCCAACGTTGTGTCCAGAAGTTGAGTTTTAACCCACTCCTCTCTAACTGCCCACCGTCACTGGGGTCAAACTCATTAGCTCGTGTTAAATGCCATTATTGTCACCTAATAAAAGCTAAGTGCACAATAACCTGTATGGGACGGAACACGTTGTTACAGCGTCACACGGTGGACTCTGATTGGACGAAACACATGGAGAGTGTGAATTATACCAGTGCGTCTCGTACGGCTCCTGGCTGCCGGGCACCAACTCAACGTTGGTTTTGATGTGTAGCCACTTCAGACGCCGCTAATGTAACACTGAACACCAGAGCGGCGCTGTGGCCCACAGGCGCTCCATGGCTGAGTGCTGTAAACTATTACATTTAAGAAATGGCGCCATCACACCTCGCTGAAAGGTCATTTAGAAAAGATAAAAACAGATGGCGCTGGAGCGCTCGCAGACGACGGCGTCCATTCGCCGTTACTCCCGTCCTGACGCGAGGGCGTACCTCAAAGTCCAACCCAGAACACATTTATGCAAATGGGACATGTAATGTTTAATCTGGACTGCAGGCTGCGTCCTAATTCATTGGGCCACTCAAGTAGCCATGAAGTATTTATATGCAGGCTCTGGTTGAAAGATTCTACAGAGCGAGGCACTTAAACTCGCTCTGTTGCCCTGCCCCGGGGCAGAGGCAGAGGCAGGAGGAGTCTGTAGATGCTACCGACCGACCGACCCAAGCACTGACTCACTATTTACCAACATCCAAGAAAAAATAAATAAAAAAAACTCAGTGCTGCTGCCACTCCAGGGGGTGCGTGCTCCTCATTTTCCTACACACCTATTACTTTGCCCTCTGTCTGTCTGTGAAGAATCTATAGGGCAACAAAAATTACCCGCACGCAGATGTTTGAGTGTTTCTCCGAAGCGTTTAGGGCTTGATGTATGCCATTATAAAAGTAGTGTGACGGCGGCTGCGGTGTCAGCACTTTGCCGTTCCACCGCCTGCTGCAGGCTGGGGTTCTGTGTGAGAAAGGGCTGACTGGGAATATGAGCAGATTAGGAATAATAAAAGTGCACACTTTCAGAGATAATTAGGTCCTGTATTAATCAAGCAGTTATCCAGGGCGCTGGTTAATTTTTACTATTCATCTTCGGTGACAACTAGTTCTGTTTTTATGGATTCCGTTGGATGTTGTTATTAGATCAGGTGACGTAAGAGATGCTTCGGATTTAGCTGGAGCGTTAAAGCAACAGTGGAAGAGATTGATGTTTATCTTTAATCCTAATACTGTAAAGAAATTGGTAAATTAATGCAGTACGATGTTAAACCAGGGAGAAAATATACATTTTTCTTTTTTGGACGTAGTTTTTCTCCTTCAGTTTGTGTGTTCAAAGTGGCATGACAGACTCACTCAACCCTGAGACAAATGTAATAGTCCTCTCCTCTCTCCTCTCTCCTCCTCCCTCCTTCCTCCCTCCTTCCTTCTCCACCCTCCTCCCTCTACTTTCATATTGAGCGGGGTCTTCCACATCAACAAAGCCTTCGAGGAACAGTGTAGGATCATCATGACTGGACAGCAGATCTTTCTCCGCCCCAGGCCCATTTCATCAGGTCTGACTCAGCAGTCTCTCAGCTTATATAAGGTTAAACAACACTGTTGCAACAACATTTTTGTCAAAATTGCTATAAAAATCTGCCAGGTTTTCATTTCGCCTCCAGACTAGCCTAACAGGAAATACAGTACTGGGATACCAGGAACATTTCTTTTTGTTTTTCTTATGTGGTGCAAACCAGATGTTCCTAACTGGTCTTCAAAACCCACCATCACACCTGAACTGTACTCCCAAAGTTTACTCAGCAACTTCTTCTGGCAATCTTCTTCTCCATTGGTCTCATCCCTATTCCAGGGGTGAATCAACAATTTCCATCTCCCACCTCCCCATCTTCTACTCTGACTCCAACTACCTCCATGTCCTCCCTCACTGCATCCATCAATCTCCTCTTTGTCTCCTACCTGGTAGCTCCATCTCTAGGATCATTCTTCTACCAATATATCCACTGTCCCTCCTCTGAACATTTTTATTGCCCCGGTTGGGGGCAGTGCTATGGTCCCTTGGGGGTCCAAACAGGATAACACTGGGGCCCCCATCCAATCAGTGCACTCACTAAAGTTTTGTAGCTGGGGCCCCCTAGTGGATGGACCACTTTGGGTCACAACCCAGGAGTTGAGAATCACTTGTCTTAATTGTCAGGTTGACTTGATTTTTTTCTCATGACGCTGTGCATTTTCCATCCGTCCTAATGATTTATTCAGCGAATCATAATGCACGTGTCGTGCACAGGGGGCGTGTCAGAATTCACCTCATGGTTATCAACCTGCATGAACATCACTGTCGATGTGCAGGTGGTGAGGAGGCGGCGAGAGGTTGGGGGGCGGGGCATTAGTCTAAATGTCCCCCACAGAGACCCAGAGCAGGGTCAGCCTGTGCGTTCTGATCTTCACGCCGTTACTCTGAAGGTTGAACTTCCCTTGAAGGACTTAATTTATTCTAATGGCCGAGCGTGAACTCTGAACTGGACATGAGAGACGCCTGTCCCACGTACGGTACCGACTGAGCCTCATAAACAGTACCAATGTGTTCAATCATCATCTGCTGCTTCAGTCTGTTCAAGGACCGGGAGGTTGGAGCCAATCCCAGCTCTCATCAAGTTCACCGCTCCATCACTAAAGATTAATCCCCATACTGTGATAGGAAAGGACAGATACACCTATGTACACAACCAGGGGACACGCACCCTATGTTTAGCCATTCATCTATTCATCTAAATCCTCTAGTCCGTTACCAGGTCTCAGGGACAGCAGTCTCCACCACTGCCACCCAAATCACACTGCTCCATACTGTGAGAATTCCAGCGGGTGGATGATGGATTCGAACCTTAACCCCTGTGGATCGATTCCTTAGGCTACTATTGTCACCACATGTTAACCTATAAGATTTCTAAACAAAGACTGGGATTGGAACCCGTATCGTAGTGATAATCAGTTGTCCGATAGCATCAGAACTGTGTCATATCGGTAAGATGGTTATTGGTTCTACCTCCGATGAGAAAAATCCTTGGGTTTTGTTCAATTTGCTGGAATGTCCATATGGTTCTAAGGACAGAAAGACCTTTGTACACAATAAGGGGACACGCACCCTATGTTTAGCCAGTCATTTTTTATATAAATCCTCCTATCCGTCAACAGGCCTAAGGGACAGCAGTCTCCACCACTGCCACTCAAATCGCACTGCTCCACTCTGAGTCTTCCTGCAGGGGGCAGCTGATGGATTCGAACCTTAACCCCTGTGGATCAATTTCTTAGTCTACTATTGCCACCACATGTGAACCTACATGTGATAGTGAGTTGGTTAAATATTTCAAAATTAAGGTCCAATTATATCAGTGGTTTGATCAGAACTATGTCATATCTGTAAGATGGTTATTGGTTCAACCCCCGATAATGAAAACCTGATGACAAAATGCCTGAGTTTTGTCAAATTTGCTGGAATCGCACAAAGATTTTAATCACACTTGCCTAAGTTTTAGGTTCTGTATCAGAATCGGAAATCTAAAAAAAAAAAATCGTAGATCGGCAAAGGTTTTCCAAAGTTAGCTAATGCCACCAATCAACAGGGTCAGTTCCAGTGAGGTTTAGAGGGATTTGAACCCGTCCCTGCTCTGTTGCCCGGGTCATCTGATGTGTTAATGTGTTTTGTTGTCGCCTCCACACCTTATTATTTTCCAAAGACTCGGTTTCTTTCCGTTTCCGTGAACTGCCTGTATATTTACAGCCTAATAGGCCGCGTACCGCTGGGCTAGCGTGTTATGACTGTACGGCTCTAATGAGCGCCGCTGCTGCCCTGAGTGACATCACGGCGATGGAGATGAGGTTATTTTAAGACGGTTCCACGTTCACGGCACCGTCAACATAAACACTCAGCGCTGCATTAAATCCACAGCTGACAACCACGGAACAGACGCTTTCTGGAAGGTTTCAAACTTCCTATATAATGTAGCAGAACAGCAACGGTTCTCAAAGTGTGGGGCAGGGCCCCCAAAGTGGTACAGCAGGACCAAACAGACCGGGTATGTTTGTTGTTCCGTGCAAGTAGCAGCTGCGTAGGATTGACAGGAAAAGCCACAAGCACAAGAGGTGAGATTAAACTGGATTAGACTAAGATTTGATTGGATTTTAGGGGATTAGGATTACTTTAGAAGAAGAGAAAAAAAGGGAAAAAGAAAAAAAAAAATCAAAGTTATACTTGAATGATTCCTATTTGGGAATTCTCAGTCATTATCACAGTCTGGGCAGTGGTGGCCCAGTGGTTAAGGAACCAGACTTGGGTCAGAGGGTTCCAGGTTCGATTGCAGGTGCCAAGTTACTGGTGAGTTCCTTCAAGCAAGGCTCTGTGCCCACAAACAGTTCAGTTTAACTTTTGGTGATGGGTTAATGCTGAGGTTGCATTTCGTTGTGTGGAGCGCCACCAAGCTTGTAGTTCTTCTGGGACTCAAACCCTGAACTCTCTGCTCTGTAGCCCGGCAAGAGCACTACAATATGAAACTGCCAAACAGAAAATGGTATTGAACCCGCAACCTAGCTGAATTAAAGAATTAAATAAGCATCGGCATCAAGATAATTTTACATTCCGTTAGATTTGACAACATTCCCATATTGGGAAAAAACTGGGAATCACTGAATGACATGATGGAAATGTTATATTATTATTAATAATATAAACAGGTACTTGTACTAAACACAAATCCAGTCGGTGAATCAAAATTTTTCTGATGCAACAACTACATCTCAGCAGAGTTTAAAGATTATACTGTAGCAATTTAACGAAGTCTCCAGTCTGGAGTTTAGTGAGGAGTTTCTACACCGTAAAAGTTAGGTCCAAAAAGCGTCTCTGAACTGCTTCACCTTCTGTCAGCGGCTCCAACATTGTTATTTTTAACTGCCTGAAAAAAAAAAAAAAAACTCAGTTTAACGCGGCCAAATTACGGCCAAGTTGTTGTCAAGCTGAAGGCTAACAATAAACACCTTGTCCACAAAGTAGTATTTTTACTGGAGAATAAAGTCTGTGTGTGGACTCCAGGACGCCAAGTGGGACATCCACGTCAGTCCAGACATAATTAGCTCTTTTCTATCACAGTACAATAAAAATAATCAAAATTAAGATGTTATCACGACTACAGTGAACTGGATTGAACCCACGGCCGGTCTGTGGTGTAGTAGCACATTCCTTCCACCGCTCCTGCCCCAGACATCAGAGAGTGAGTTCCAATTCCACACAACTTTATGACTTTAACTCCGAAGTGCTGACGTTTAGCTCATTAAATACTGAAACGTACATAAAGTGCTAACTCCCCACCAGGGGGCCTTATTAGACACTCGCGTATAAACGCGGGACATTTAGACTTACGCTGCAAAATAGATACTCGTGAAAGAAAAACTACATATCATATGAGTATTAGAGTAAATATAATAGTGTTGCTCAGGTGGACAGAGAGGTTTATTATGGTGACGCTACATGGGGTTCAGTCAGAAACTTATGACACAAGCAAAAATATTTACATTTAACCAAAGAATGAAAGAAATATACAAAAATATATAACAATTGGATTTGAGGGACTAAATTCAGTCATGCACTGAGCAATTTTGCCACAAACTTTCAGTCATGTATGTGTTTTCAGCAGATACTCCCCCTGGTGGTGAGGGTGATACGGGCGAGCTGTATCATCTGAGAAAACCAGAGTCTCTCTGTGTGGGCGACTCTGTGAAGGTTGATATTTCTGAAAGCAACAAGATCGTAGCTGAAGGTTAGTGTTTTCAGACCTGAGCGACCAATCACATTCCCCGACACTCTCTTCATTCAGTTGCTGACAACGTGACTGGTTTTTTTTTCGGGTCACAAACTGCGTCCTGGCCTTGTCTACAGACTGGAATTCCTCAACAGCGTTGAAAAATACGAAGATCCGATGTTTGGTACGATGTCAAAACCCTCAGAGATACGAGGCGTTCCTGAACTCTTGACTCCTTGGAAATGTCAAGATCTTCCCCAGAACTTTGTGTCTTTCTACCATTTCAGATGTGGGAGAAGTGTAACCAAGTCAAAGTAAGAGGACTTTACCGCTGTGCCTCATCTCACTTATGATAATTAACAAGTGACACCCGCAGTAACACAGGGGGAGGGAGCAATTAGTGGATTATACTGTCAATATGCCGTCGCCATCACTTCTAATTCCAACCGTATCATGAATAACTGTGGACTAATAAACTGATGAGTTGTTTTCCCCACTCATCGTCACCATCAGCCCAGGTATCCATGGTGACGGGAATGAAACTGCCCAATCAGTGAAGCCTTCTTTCCTCCAGAGCAGCAGCAGCAGCAGCAGCAGCGGAGGTCGTCGTCAAACCCGACCGTCACGCAGGACATTTGGTCCTGGAGCGTCTGGGGCCTTTGTTTCACCTCGGCCCGGAGCAGACAGTCCTTCCTGTGGTCTCACCAACTCTCGCACTAATTAGTCACAAATCACAGAGTGCTGCTGAAAATCATCACTAACCTCACCTATAAAGAACACCAATAAAAATAAGCAGCTCTTCGATTGAAGCGTTTAAATCCCATACGTAGAGCGGAGGCAGCGGAGTTCATTAAGTGATTGTGGTGGTTTCCTATTGACAGAATGCTATGGATGCAAACACTGAGCAACGGAGGTTTGTGGTTTTACTACAGCAACTCTGAGCGTTACAGAAGCAACAAAGTGTTATTTTCCTGTCTTTATATACGTCCGGGATCCACAACCCCTGGTGCGAGGGCCTGTGCCACTTTGTAGTCATTTGGTACCAAGTCGCAGGGAGACACGGAAAAAAAAAAAAAAAAAAATTCACGTGTTACCCAACATCACTGACCAGTAAGTTGTGGCAGATAAAAACCCCTTCATAAAATTTTATTTCTGGTGTTATAAAATATTTTCCTACCTATAAAATTTTCCTACCTGAATTAGCTGTGCTCCTAAAATTTACTTACGGTATTTCCACGACCACAAGGCGCACCGTAAAAGGCGCAGTCTCAGTTTTGTGCGCCATTACTATATTTAACACACACATAAGGAGCACCTGATTAAAGGGCGCGGGTTTTACATATATACAATCCACGCCCACACTTCCCCCTTTAACGTTCTCATGGTGTCCTCTACTAAGTCCGCCTTACAACAACAAGAAGAAAATCTAAGACTTTTATGTGCGCCTTATAATGGTGAAAATACGGTACTTCACTTTTGGGTGCAAGCAGCTTTGGGGCAGTGGTGGCCTAGTGGTGAAGGAAACATACCTAGGTCTGGGGGGGGTTTCAGGTTCTCATTCACCACAGTAACGCTACAGTAAATCTGCGCCGCTCTAGGTTGCGTGCCCTTTCGGGAACCCACCGGCTCCGTGTCGGCTCAGTGTGGCGTAGGAGCAAAGTGCTTACCAGGAGATAAACGGTGCTTCGCAGCCTGTTACCTCAGATGAAGAGGTGTACGGCACATTCACTACGTCTGCAAATGCACAGATGTATCTGGACTGTTTTTTTTTTTTTTTTTTGATCGATGTGGCCGCCGCTGCCAGGAGGGAAATCTAATTGTAAGTCGGGATACAGACTGGCTGGTGGAAGGAACTGGTGCAAATCAGTCCCCTCCCCGGAGGACGGCGAGAGGAAATTGGTTTAAGGAGCAGGCACATGGTAGTGTACCAATGCACGGCCCACTTTCTCTTCATATATCTACAGTAATACACCCCCCGCTGACTGCGTCGCATTCGATTCACATTTGCACCATAAATCGGTAACGTGACACAGTTCTTTCTCCCTCCCTCCCCCCTCCATCTCTATTAGCTACGCCGGTCCAGTGAGTGCAGAGTCAGATCCTGGGATCTGATTGTAACTGATGACTTGAGACGACATAAATCACACTTGAATCGCAGCCCTGATATGTCAGCCATTAAAATACAGTGCCGGCCAAAGTGGCTACCCAGAATGCATATGAGATGATTGGTAGTCGGCCCGGCGGTGTGACGCCGGCGGATTTCCTAATGCAAAAGGTGTCGGAGTGTAGCTCCAACTCTGAGGTCTGTTTAAGAAGCTGTCAGGACGCATTTGACGTGAAGCTCCGGAGAACAACCTGCGGGAACATTAGCACTCGGAATAAAATCAAAGAAGTCTTCCTCCGGGGGGTCGGAGGAATCCCTGCACACCAGAGAGCTGAAGAAAGAGCTGATCGAACTGAGTCTGGCTCAACAAACTGGATTTAGGTGTTTGCAAATAATCCGCCGGCCTTGACTGAGGACGACGCTGCCCCATGAGGGCGAAACCTGACGGCCTTAAATCACCCTCTCCAAAAGTCAATTAAAGAGCCAGCTAAAAAGCATTTTACATCTAATTACATCACACAAATCGTCGTGGACAGCAGCGACTCACACACACATACTGTAAACACACACACGTGTGTGTCCTCTATAGTTCTTTATTTACAATATAATGGCAGCTGCCTCCACTGCGGGGCCAGCTGGTATCAGCTAGTTTTTCGTTAACATTATTCCCCGTTATGTTGGTGACGCTGCAGTCACTGAGGAAAATGGATTTTACGTTTAGGGTTTCCTTGAATTAGAAGATACTGGCAACATATACGTCCTTGTCTTGTCTTTTCAAACCCACAACACTCGAGATGAGGACACTTGTCTTAAAGCAGGGGTTTTCAGTTCTTTTCTGTCAAATCGCCCCTTGTGGATGGAAAAGTTTTCACAAACTTTCAAAGTCCTTCAAAGACAACAAGTCATTAGGATTCTGATACAAAGTGAAAAAGTTTATCTTTATATTGAAATCTTAAAGATCCTTTGACGATTGGGAATACCGATCCGAAGTATCAACTGGTCCAGTATCGACCACTAGTCTAACTTTACACCCTGTGATGACATGGATGTCCAAAAATTACTTTTTCAATATTGTCTTGATGTCCCAAAGCTGAGGTGAACACCACAGGACACCCACCTCTGGTCAAAACACCTGTTACCATTCATGCAGTGGTTCACTCCTGTCCAACGCGCCATATTTTATCCAAAGCCACTCAAATGTCCCCAGGCCTCCAACAACGTCCCATCAAAGGTGTCTCGCCCCACAATTTGAGAAATTTTCCATCAAGGTGACAAACCAATGCAATCAACGGGTGTCAATGGTGTTTGACCAGGTATTTACTGCAGCCTCCAGCCTGGAGTCGACGTCTCAAAGTGACGTCTTCAGTCACAGGTTGGTCACTGCTGTGCTGACAGGCTGGTGCTGAGCTCCTTGTATTGGGCCAACCTGGCAACCTCAGCACTGGCAGAGAGCTGGCCATAAAAGTGCGGCCGTAAGATTCAGCAGTCACAATAAAAACCTCTGACTGACCAACGGGGAGGGATTTCAAACTTTATGGGACAAATACTATGCAGATTCAATGCTTCGTCTTAACCACAGCAGTAATTACACTTCTCAAAGAGCAGCACAATGAGACAACCCCCCCCCCCCCAAAAAGACCCCCCCATTCACTCTCTCACAGGACAATACTTCTATCAGACACAAGTCGGCGCCGATCCTGCTGTAAAGCTGACAGTGAGAGGCCGATATACAGCCTAGAACTGGAGACAAAAGTCACCGTTTCTTTTAATGATCCTCAAGGATTTTATTCTGTCCAAAAAGTCCAGCCTGAAGCTGAAGCAGCTGAAGAAATGCAAGCATTTGTCATGTGACACGTCTGAACCAATAGGCATTAGATCGAGATGCTAGTCATAATACTATTATCTATATGCCTACCGACCCACCCACCTATCCACCTACCCACGCTAACTATATACATACCCATTTAACCACATATCCAGTTATCTCCCTACATATCCACACCAGGTTCCTATCCTACCGACCTACCTACCCATCAACTTCCCCACCTACCTACCAATCCAATAATCCATCCTATCTACTTACCCATTTACCTTCAGTGATCAGTGTACCTACATATCTACTTATCTATTCTATTTACCCATCAAGCTAGCTACCTCACCAGATAGCTTCCCACCTAGCCAGGTAGCTTATGGCTAACCTCCTTGTAGATAGGTAGGTAGCCGTAAAATACCAACCTTTCTAGTCTATCTGGTCTACCTATCTATCCACATACCTACATAACTAGCTACGTATCCACCCACCTACCTGTCTATCCACCAATCTAACTATCCTCATATCTACCTAACTGGACACCTACCTACCTGTCCACTTATCTTCCCACATATCCGCCTAAGTAGGTAGGTACGTTGACTATGAGATTCTGTCAGATTTATCTGTTCACCTACCTATCCTGTCTACTACCTACCAATCCACTTATCCACCAACCTACTTATCCAATACTCTATCCTATCTACCTACCCCCTTGCCTACTCTCCTACATATTCATTTATCTACCTACCTGTTCATCAACTTATTTCCCAAATCTATCCACCTAGGTAGGTAGGAAGATGGTGAGGTAAATTACTTCAGACCTCCTCTTCTACCTACCTACACATCCACCTTTCTACCTTCCTACCTACCCAGTTATTTCCCTATCTATCCACCTATGTAGGCAGGTAGATGGTTAGGTAGATTATTGCAGAACTTTCCTACCACCAAACTATCCTATCTACCCACTTATCTACACACCTACCTACCTACATACCTACCTACCCATCCAACACCCCACTATCCATCCACATGCCCAGCTACCTGCCTATTCATTTATCTAACTACCTACCCACCTACATATCTAGCTACCCATCCACATATTTACCTACCTACCCATCCATCCACTTAACTACCTACCTAACCACCTACCTACCTATGTACCTTTCTATCCAACCTGTGGAGGGCATCCAGCTAGCTATGTGCTAAATTGGCTGTTTCTTTGGATAATATGAAGTTATTCATGTGCAAAAAAACCAAAACAATCGTACAACTACGATAATTATTGTACATAATTATCGTACGACTACTAATGCCGGGTTCTCTGTTTTACTGGTCACGACGGCTGTTGTTTTTCTTCTTTACAGACAGGAACCGTGGCTCCAGAGAGGTGAGACCCCCCAGACCCACAGTATGGGACCTGTTCTGGAATAAATTGTCTGACTCCACTCCATCCATCACTGATTCTCCACCCAGTTCCTCACTGGGGAATATGGATGAGAGGTTTTTTTTTGAGCGACTGCCACTGTGCCATCTCCCAAATGTCAACTGAAAAAGCAGATTCAAGAGTCACTGAAAAACTGAGCTGCATGAGTTTCCTCCATCAAACCAGCAGAACAACGAGCAACCAGTATTTTAACACAAGGCTTTTCATCTGTGGAAACTGAACAAGTAGAAAACATGAAGAAAAACTAAAGGGTTTCTCTGATTTCTCTGTTTTCTTTTGTTGTAAGAAGTTCTCCTGTAAAACAAGTGGAGCTTTTACTGTTTCACTTTTATTTTGACAAGGTTAGAGTTAGAGTCCAAAGGTTCAACAAAACTGGAAAAAAAAACAGCGATTTATGAGGTGACAAAGCTGCGCCTGTTCCTACGTTTGTTTCTGGACACGTCTGCGTGGGTAAAGACCTTCGGTCAGACTCTGGTCAGACCTTCACCTGGACCAGGGCCTGGATCACAGGTCCTTCGAATTGTTCTGTCATTTCTGGTTAAAGCAATAAATAAAAGTAGGAGGACGAGGGGGGACAGAAGACTGAGGAGATCAGGACATTTTCCCAGCGGGACTTGAACACATCTCGATTAAATGTGACTTCAAAATATACATGTATACTTACAAAAATATATATATGCACATATAAATGTATACATATATATCTGAACATATATATGTATGCTCAAATATATACACACACATATACTGTATATATACATATACAGTATATACACACATATATACACATATACATATACATATATACATATATGTATATGTATATAGATGGATGGATACTTTTGTACTTTTAGTTTTAGTCAATATAAATAACATAAATAGCATATGTAAAAATATATATGTGAATGTGCATATATACACATATCATTTTTGATTATAATGATATCAAAATACTCTATATATACAATTTATTATACATAGTAAATATGTGCAAACAAACATATGTACATATACATTTCCCATACCCTATATATTTTATATATAGTGTATATGTACATACATATATTTGAATATATTAACATATACATATGGACTAACACACACGCAGTTCATGTGTGTATATTTTTTGTACATACATTTGCAAATATATACCTATGCACATATATATGGGAACATATATTCACACATATATTTCATATATTTACTGTACATATATTTACATACAGTATGTATTCAGGTCACATATATGAATATATCCTCATGTACATATATAATTACATATATGTCGTTCAAGTGCCCCGACAGCCTAGTACCCAACCTGAAAAGTGCTCCATCCTGCTTCCTGTCTTTCCTGCTAAATCTTAGGGTTAATTTCTTAGATTCACTGCTATTTTGTTTCCATTCAGAGACGACAGCAAAACACCAAAAAATAAATAATGAAAGATATAAAAAAAATTATAGACCAAACCTCTGCAACAACCTGTTCCTCCCCTGTGCACACCGCCCCCTGTCCTCCTGCTCTGGTAATTTAATTTAAAAATGATGGAAATCTCTGGGAAAACTTACTTTATTGATTAAAGTGTCACACTGGGCTTCTTTGATTGATAAAACTTTATTCAAACATGTCAAGCGATGACATCAGTTTGAGGGACACAGCAAAACACAAATGGGGGGGGGACTTGGAGAGGGGCGTTCTGACAAGAGGGAATGTTCTGTGCTGTCACCCCCGCATCATATCTGCATTTCATTTCCTCCTCCGTCCAAACAACAACCACGTCACAGATCTGGTGGAGCCCAGACCAGGACCAAGGGTCTCACCACCAATCACAGAGAGAGACGTACTGTACTGTATATATGTTGATAGTTCAATATATTATGAGCACAGATCTTTGTCTCCATAACTTCTACCCAAATCACACACACTGTACGTCCCCCTCATGAACCTTCTTGCAGATAAAAAGCCCACCAGAAGCCAGGATTGGAGATCCACACCAATGTCATTGACTCTGGGCCAAAGCGTATATTGCAAAATATATTTGTAAATATATTATGACTTGTCAGTGTCTATGTGTTTCACTCGTTCAACCCTTAAAGAAACAGTGCTCTAATGAGAAGATGAGGTTTTTATTGGTAAATACTTCATGTCTCCTGGGATCTACAGACTCAGGACCAGGACAATGAAGACCAATGAACCTGGAGGAAGTTCAGGACAGACGCCAAGTCAACCTTTCATCTGGGCGTCTCCACATGTCTACATCTTCAAGACTAAAATGGAGATCAAGGAGAATTTATGAAATGATTAAAGCTCTAAACTTGGAGCCCAAGGATGAAGAACTCCAGATGAAGACTGGGAGAACCTCCATCACCAGAAGAAGTGAAGAACGTCCAGTTTAACTCCAGGAGAGTTCCCCAAGTCAGTTCTGCTCAAGCAAATAAAATAAATAATGAAAAATATCTAGATATTTATCTACCTTTGACAAAATGTCCAAACTTCAAGACTATTGGAGACATTTTTTACAATGTCCACCTCTGTCCTGATACCAAAATGACCTCGGAAAGATCAAAAATCCGGCTGCCAAGATTTTAGAGACTTTGCTGTAACATTTGTTAATTAATGTGGCTGATTAACCAAATACTTTGACGTGAGTACTTGAAGGACACAGTACACAGTACGCAGTGACGCAGACATCGGGGTTGGAGCCTGAAAAGGCGGCAGCAGGTTGTTTGATTCCCACTGGACGGGGACAGTGATGTAGTGAACGCTTTAACAGTTGCTCAATGGCATCAGTAATGGTGCAGATGTTTGTGTCGCAGTAATGGCTACAGTTTACATGCTGACATCTGCTGGCTGCAGCTGGAGACGACGTCCTGCTGCACGTTAGCAGTTTAGCTGGAAATCGGCCAACAACTGCAACACTCGCCCAGCGCAGTACTGTACAGTACAGTGGAGTACTGTCCAGTACTGTCAGGTACTGAACAGTTCAGTACACAAGAGTACAAAAGAGGACAGGACTGTACACTTTTATACTGTACTGCAAAATACTACATAGTACAGTACAGGACACAACAGTACAGTTAAGAGTAGTATAATAGAGGAGAGTGCAATACAGTACGGTGCAGGACAGTACAGTACTGTATACTATGGAACAGAACAACACTGTGTAGTGCTGTACAATACAAGGGAGGACTGGACAGTACTTTACAGTACTGTGCAGTACTGTAAGGGAATATAGAGTACAGAATGGAGGACAGGATCATACTGTACAGTACTACGCAGAACTGTATAGTACAGTATAGTACGAAGAAAGATAGGACAGTACAGTACAAGACAATGGAGGACTGGACAGTACAGTACAGGACATTATTGTACAATGGACTGGACAATACTGTACAATACTTGACAGTACTATGTAGTACTGTAAAGTACTATGTAGTACAGTGCAGTACTATGCGTAACTGTACAGAAAGGTATAGTACAAAGGAAGGCCAGACAGTACAGTACAGTACTGTACAGGGTAATACAGGACCAGATAGTATAGAACAGTACAGTGCAGTACAGAACACAATAGTACAGTACGGTCAAATAGAGTACAGTACAGTGCAGGGCAGTACCTGAGAAAGTATTTTTACTACAGTACAGACTGTACCACAGGATGGATATTTACTAACCCTAACTACAGTAGTACACTGTTTTGGACAAGTGAAAAAACTACAAGGCCAAATATTCTGGTCCGATGACAGTGGAGATGGAGCTGGAAGAAAGAACCAGGACGGAACCATAGAAGAAGGCAGAAGGACAGATGAAGACGGAAGGACAGATGAAGACAGAAGACGAAGAATGACACAGTACTGCAGTATTTAGTGTTTTTGAGGAGAAAACATAGAATTTCCTTCAACTCAACCATGTGATGTTTCACCTTTTTCCTCTGTTTCTTTGTTTTGACCATTTTCTTAATTATTTTTATTTTTTATCAGTTTTTATGTCCACAGACCTGCAGCGTGTCTTCAGTTAGAACTTCTTCATATTTACTCATTTTGTCGTCAGTGGATTTTAGTTAATGACTTTATAAATATAGCAATGTTTTCATCAACCAATTATAGCCATATTTTTTATAGTTATTTTATTTATTTATTTATCAGGACCTAATCTGAGCATCTGCTCCAAAAACACCAGGATGGAGGAGATTGGACCGCAGTGATTTGGGTTTGTTCTGATAAGAGGGTGAAGCTCTGGGGGAAGAATCTAAGGTCTTTGCAAAAGGCAAAAGTTTATTTCTTCAACCTCCTCCTCCACCTCCTCCTCCACCTTCTCCTCCACCTTCTCCTCCTTCTCCTCCTATTCCACATCCTCTTCCTCCTCCTCCAACCCTGGAGGAATCAATGAAACACGATTGTTCTGCAAACTTCAACACAAACAAAGTCAAAACACATTAATCCCCCGGTGGCGTCCATGTCAAATTCCACCTGTCCTTAACCAGGGACGAGGCCTGAGAGTGGACACAGTGGACACTGAACAACAAGGGAACCTCAATGTCCCAGAACGATGTCAGATCCTCCAACAAATCTGTGCTTCTCAAACTGCAGCTCCATGAGAAGACTTTACCAACAACGCTCAGATGTCCACGTCGACACTGAACACAACAGGAACTTGTGCAACAAAAAGTCATCATCTACCTGTTAAACTTCACATATTTCAACATAAAAGGACCAAATAGTCTCCAGATCTCCATGATGTTCTTCAACATTGATGTTTTCACACAATCAGCAGCTACAACGTTCCGTAACATTTGGTTCCACAGATTGGAAACATTTCAGTTTCATTCTTGGAACCTGACTTTTATTTTTTAGTTTCACAGGAAGTGCCACCTGTGATAAGTTCTTCAGGTGTTTCACTGCTCAGTGAAGACACCAACAACAGCAGCAACACATGAAACCAGAGTCAAAGTGACAAGAACTCAGAAAACCAACACCTGAGAGGACCAGTGAAGACCAGGCTGGACGATGACTTACTTGTGTCAGTGCCGACTGTCCAGGATCCTGGTCCTCGTTTTCCGTGCAGATCTGAAGACCTTTGGTGGACGAGAAGATTACTTTAATCCAAAAATCAATTCCTGGTTTGATAGTGTTCTGCTGATTTTACTCCAGGTTTAATCCACGTGGACGATGACTTGATGATCTGATGAACATATGTTCTCCAAATGTGATTTTGTTCCTCTCTGACCTTCCTCTGTTCAACCAATCAGGTTACAGCTCAACATGGCAACATCAGATGGTTAAAAACAAAGTCAGTCCCACATTATTTTGGTAGAACTTCAGCCTTTGAGATGTTTCTCCAGCAGTGGGAACCATGAGAGGAACATAAGGGTTCTGACCAGTGACCAGGGAAACCAGACAAACAGTAAACCCAGGTCTTTGCCCCTGCTCATTGTGGAAGCCATCTGAGGTCCTGCTCCAGAGTCATCATCATCATCATCATCATCATCATCATCATCATCATCATCATCATCATCTGGGCTCGGCTTCCTTTCTTCTGCCAGGTCTTTCTCTGGTCTTCGTTCTCCACTGGTCTCCTACTGCTTTAGAACAACCAGATATTTGAAAACCTGAAGTTCCTGCAGGTTTCCTTCTCGTCTGGACTCTGGTCCTGGTCCAGGATCAACCACTGGTCCCAGGTTCTTCCTGTTGTCCATTTATGGGTCAGATTCCTGACCACTGTGTCTGATTTTTGTGTTTTTTTTTGTCTTTATTTCCACTGAGCATCAACACAACAGCCTTGACTGCTGAACATTAACACAACATGGAGAAAACTGACCTCCACCTCCAGAAGACTCCACTGACGGGGGAGTTCAAACTCACCCCAAAAATCACAGCAACCTTTAAATCAGCATTTTAGCAAAAATAAGGTTTAATTTTTTTGTAAACATCAACAGTTTCATAATAACAAACATGACGTTTGCAACATCTGAATGTTTTAATGAAAATAAAAACCTTTCACTGTTTTTCTTCACACCTTCTTCACCTTCACACATGGTCTCACCCTGAACGCCTCATTCTGATTGGTTCCTGGGGGAGAGCAGGGCGACAGGTGAGTTCAATTCTGATGTTTAGCAGAATTTGAAGCAGCTTTGTGACCCTGCAAGGTTCCAGGAACCAAGTGTTGATTCAACTCTTCCAGAAACCTACAGTTAAATATCAGAGTTAAAAAATCTAAATTAAGAAAATTAACTTTAGTTAATAAATTACAGTATAAATATCACTGTCAGAGACTTTTCTGCCATTTGGTATATAAACAAAAAAAATAAAAAAAATTTAAATAAAAGAAATATATGAGTTTATAACAGGGGTGGGCAAACTAAGGTGCAGGGACCAGATGTGGACCATTAGTTATTTTGATGCGGCCAAGAAGTTTGTCCAAAAAATATTACGTTTTTATTTTACTACTTAATATTTCTACTAAACATCAATATACTTCCTTATTGGGCTGCAGTGGTGGTCTAGTGGATAAGGAAGTGGACTTGGGTCTGCAAGGTTTCAGGTTCAATTCCATCAGCTGCCAGGTAACCAATAGGTAAAACCAATAATATTGGTCACCTGACATCACTGGACAGGAAGGCTCAACTTATGGTGCAGTGTGATTTGTGTGGCAGTTGTGGAGACTACTGCCCCTGAGACCAGGATGAAGATAAATATAACAATGAAATAATTTTAACCTGCAATTGCCACTTTTCTCCAATAGGTGGTGCAAAAATCAGCACTGACAGTAGCTTGTTTTTTTAATTTTTTTGCGTATGTCCCCTTTGCTGGTATCCAATATGGCAATATTGTCCAAATATTTAATATCTGCTCTCAATGTATGAGATTAATTTAGCTGCAATGCTGCCATCTAGTGACTTTCACTTGAACATACAGCTGTTTTTCCCCAAAACAATTTTTTAAGGCACAGATGATTTGGCCCAGTCCAGGCATATCATTGTCAAGTTTTCATTATCAGAACAAAAACCTTCAACAATTATCGCACACACGACATAAAATATTATTATAATATTTTGCGGCTTTGCCGATAAAATCAATGGATATTATCGGACTTCCTTCAGCTCAGAGAAAAAGAAAAAGATTCAGGCCATAATCACAGAAACACGCGACAGCGTTGGCAGAAGTCGGTGTGTTTTCCTCCCCCGTTCACTGGGCATAAAAACTACAGCCACTGCTGCAGCGTCCAGTGTTAATCACTGGTTTCAGAGAGAAATTCCCTCTGGGGATTATTAGAGAATAAAAGTTTGATTTTAGTTTTCCAAGAACTTTAACTTCCCCCTGATCCTGACATTCGGCTTCGTTTGTTTTTCTCCATCAAAGCAGCAAAGACTGAAATGATCCGTCAGCGTCTGATCAGAACAGATCAGTGATGTAAAAATCAGACGAAAAAAAGGACAGAAACAACGGTCGTGTCCTGTCTCTGTCCCTGTCCGCCCTGTCTCCTCTCTGATGCCTTCAGGCCACGGTCATCCTGTTCCCCAGAGTGGAACAAAGTGATGCTCATCAGCCCGCAGCCTTTGAGGCGTCAAATAACTCAACATCCACATCGAAGCTTTTATTAATGATTTTTTTATTTTTTATTTTTACGAGGCTTCTTTTTATCGACATGATCCTGCATCTATATATCCATCTGTTTTACGGCCGTTTTATTATCATCATCCTGAAGCCTTATTTATTTCTCCGCCCTTTGTTTGTTTGTTGTTCCGTGACCTTGACACACAACAACGTCGGTGGGCGGCGAGATTGTAATTTGGCCGAGCTGCAAATGAAGTGCCCTCTGATCCACCGCTCCTCCTCAGCTCAACACTGGAAGGATTGAAAGGGAAAAATTGAAACAATTCAGAGTTCAGATGTATTAATATATATGTAACTTAAGTGTGTGTTAAAGTGTAGGTGCAACATCTAACAGTAAGTGGAATAATCTGATTTAATTTGTAGAATTACAAGGAAGAATAAGGAATGGAGTAAACAATCGAACTGAATCGATATTAAAATCTTTTTTTTAAGATTGTTTCCCTAAATGCAAGTTTGGTTTCAGTGGCCGTTGTTTCTGCGTCTCAGCTCTGGTCTCACATTAATTTTGTGATTTTCTGCGAACACCTCCTTTCATCAAACCAAATGCAAATGACAAAATTCGATTAACTTTAACAGCCACCAGGGGGCGACTGGTCTAATTACGAGCAGGAATCAATTTATGTGAGATTTTTATTTGAGCAGTGACTGGATTAACGACGTCAGTAAACATTTTCCTGATGAGTTTATGGTCGTGTTTCAGATCTGCATATTTAGCGTTTTATGAATTACGGCCTCATTCGGAGCCGGAGGAGATCATGAGGCTGGAGGGTTGTTTCGCTCCGGAATCTTCCGGAAAATGACGGCGATTCAGGCTCCTCCATGACTTCTGGATGTCCGGATCTGGTTTGAAGGAAACTGAGTCATCTGCAAACTTGATATTAACAATATAGATAAAGTTCTCTAGTGCAGTGGTCTCCAAGCACTGGGCTGCGGACCAGTACCTGTCACCTGTAATGCAACTATATTTGGTTAGGAAATATTTTCTCAGTGAAAACAACAACAATAAACTCAAAATGACACAGAGTCAATGATACAAGATTCTAACTTTTTATACCGGTCTGGTAGCAGAAAATTATAGGCTGTGTGCACTTGAGAAATCCTTGTTGTGCCCAGGCAGTTAATTTGGGTAGGAAGATTTTATAGGTAGGGAAATATTTCAGAAATGTAATTTTATTTAGGGGTGATTAAATTAAATCTATTATTAAAACTGCCACAATGACCAGTCCGTGAAAAAAGTACATTTAACCAACATTTAACTGGTCCGTGGCACAAAAAAGGTTAGAGAACACTGATCTAACATACTGTTCATAATTAGCATTAGCTGTATCGTCATCTACCTTACAGAGTCAAACCCTTGACACAGTTTTGTTACAGTGTGGTGAGGGCATTGTATACCAGTCTGGTAGCAGATAATTATAGGCTGCGTGCACTATGCAGTTAACTGGGGTAGGAAGATTTTATAGGTAGAAAAAAACTTCAGAGCACCGTAAATTTAATTTATTAAGGGGGAGTCATCTGCTACAACTTAACGACCGATCAGTTTGGTGAACACTGCTCTCAGGGGTGTGAATTAAAAGTATCGTATTAAAAGTATCGTATTTCATTCTGCCTGCATTTTCTACAGTGTGGTGGGAAGGAGAGGGTGGATCAGGTAAATACTTTGAGAACCACTGCCTCATGGGTTTGTTTGTGAAAAGTGTTTTTTTTTAGATCATAAATGTCTTTACTTCCAGGCACATTAGCACATTAAAATGAAGGGCAACAAAATCCACTCTCAAACCTGTAATCAACCCAGTTTCTAATTAATCTCCTTCCTCAACGTCGTACTTTTGGGATTTCCGCAGGTGGTTGTTGTACCTGGAGAGAACGGCCCACATTGGCGGCGTGCGTTATATCAGATAATCAAAGCTGTCGGTGAATAATGTCCTAAAGTGATGCTGCTTTTTAGGATTTCTCTTCGGCTTCACTTCAATTTCCTGTTAGTGCTCGGCTGATTCTGGGAATCGTATGGAACAGGAAATTGAAGTGGATTCAGCCGGAGCAGAATGAGAGGAGTTCCTAATGAACATAAAAACATCAGAATCACACAGCAGAGTGATACCTGCAGTGACTGGTGTTGGAGAAAGAAAAGGTAAATTTGTCTCCTCAGCATCCTGATGGCCATGACTCAGACTCTGATGTGCGATTACGGGAACTCTTGAGGGGAAAATATATTATTCATTCCCAAAAATCCTGTTGCCTCAGATGCGTTCATCTTCCCACGGTGAATCTAAAACCTACCAACGCATTTCTTCACAGACCAGTGTTGAAGAAACATCAGGAGATGAGACTCCGACGGTAGAAACAAATCAAGGAGAAATTTCCACCAATTACGAGACTCACAAGAGCATCCTAACAGCTCTCCAGTTAGCGATGCTGCAGCTAGTATAACTTCTGCATGTATTATGCAAACATGCAAATGCCAAGTACGTATGCATAATATACGGGTTTAATTATGCACAGCAGGAGGTTTGGGAATGGACAGAAACTTATTTTGACGGTTTTTGTAGCCGGCAACTTTTTAAGGATTTTTACAGGAAAAAAAATCCAAGGTTTTTATTATTTTTTTTTTAATTTTCACTGAATTTTCACGACCAAAAGAAATCATTTCATCTCAATGTGACCAATGAAAAGTGATTATCGTAACATGGGTTAAGGTTTATACCTGATTATACCTGGTGACTTGTGGTGATTATATGAATAGTGTGAAGTCATTGACAGTTGTCGCTTTTGTTGCCATAGAAACTGAGGTTTTGCTGCTAAATGTGTCCTTTTAATCAAATTGCCTTTTGGTACCGAGTTGTCAGTGGCTGAAGGTTCAGTCTGGAATTTATTTGGATAATTATTTAAAACGTTATACACTGGTGTTGAGACCAGCCATGATGGACGGTCGAAGACACGAGGTGGAGATGCTGCTGAGATTCTCTTTAGGAGAGACAAGGATGGACAGGGTCAGGACTGAGGTGATTAGAAGGACAACACAGACAGGAAGTTTTGGAGAAAAATCTAGAGAAGACAGATTGAGATGGTTTGGACATGTCCAGAGGGACAGTGGATACATTGGTAGAAGAATGATCCTAGAGATGAAGCTACCAGGTAGGAGACAAAGAGGAGATTGATGGATGCAGTGAGGGAGAACATGGAGGTAGTTGGAGTCAGAGTAGAAGATGGAGAGGACAGGGGGAGATGGAAAAGAAAACGTATTTTAACTTTTTGGTCTGAACAAAGAAATGAAAAGTCACAGTTATTTGTTTGATATGTAACACATGACAAAATAAAACGCAGTTTTGATTTGAACTGTTTATTCATCAGATATAAAGCGGGCACATGAATACAACGTGTGCACTAAATACCAGCTCTAAATAACAAACCAATCCACAGCAAAGTAGTTGGATATCACTCCAGAATCAAAATCTATCTCTGAATACAGCAAGACGATAAAAAAAGACAAATAATCTGTCTCTCATCATTCAGATCTGCAGTTATAAAAATATCCACCAATCAATGACTGCTCTGTCTCTCTGTGTCTCTGTCTCACCTCACAGATGTCAAGGCAGCCAAACAAAGAGTCCGAAGCAGCAGGATTTCAAAGCTGCTCCTCACACCACTGCACCACTATGCAGCAGAATGCTGACAAAACAAGCTGCAGGGAGTCACCGTCCTACAGTCATTACCTGAAGTCAAAGCAAGATAAATCTTTTCCCCTGTTTCACTTTTAAACTTCCTGCCCTCTCACCTTCTCTCTGGGTTTTTTCCCCTTCTTTCTTAACCTCAAACCTTCTCAGATTGTGCAGCAGACACTAAAAAACCTGTTTGTGTTTGACATTAAATAGGAAACAAAGAAGAAAAATTCTAAAACAAGACTCTTCAGACAATCAAAGCCCTCGCAGCTCCTTGTTTACCCTGGAGCCGAGGAGAAAACATATTGATCCCTCAATTTGGACACGTTCTGAGGAAATGGAAGTGATTGGTCTCATTGACATTTAATGAAACGTTCTGTGCCAACAGTGACGAGGCGTTAACCACGTCCCCCTGCTGGCCGTACAGGTAGACAACAACGATGACGAGGAGAAGTCTGACACCTTTGGTTCGCTGAACTCTATCAACATTTAAAACACAAATAATTTGAGATGCTTAAGTTATTAGAAAAAAAAAAACAACGACATTTAATAAATCAGTATTTTTTCAGAAATATAAACCTCAAGTGGAACTCTTCTAGAAAATATCATTATTAAGTCTGTTAACTCTCATTTAAGTCTTTATAGTGACAAAAATATCTATATAAAGTAAAAAATATGAAGTATTTTGACTTTGGCTCTTTGTAGTGTGTCCAAAGTTTATTTTTTTGTTAGAGTTTTAAACAAAAACAAAAAGAACAGTTTAGATTTTTGCATAGATGACCCTCAAACTAAAGTCATTATTCGTTATAATCATGTACCAGTCATTATACTATAGTGTAGATAACCAACAACCCAAGAGCACAACTAAAATTAAAAAAAAAAAAAAATGTTTAGGATAAGGAACGGTTAAAAGCCTCCTGGAATAAGATTTTTACGTCTCTGGAATTTCTTTTCTTTTCCCATCAGCCCCAGAAGAACGATGGAAAGACAAGTATAAAAACAGCCGAGGTCCAGTTCACTTTCCTCTAAGTTAACAACACAGACTGGAACACGTCTGGACTTTTCTGGAGAAAAAATAAATGTAGGAAATAAGAGTTGGTCAAAATGAAAACAAGACTACGTCGACTTTCTGACTGAACAGTGTTGTTCCTGTCTCTAGATACTGTCCATGGCCTTGAACTCGCTCAGAGCCTGGACCGGGTTGACGTGCTTCTTGTGCGAGGACCTCTTGACCCGGTTGGTTTGACCGTCGTCGTGTTTCTCTCTCTTCACCAGAGGCTTCTTCTCCGGAGCTTTCATCCTCCACGACACGGCGGGCATGTTGAGGGACTCCATGCCTTTGCTCTTCTGGTATTTGGTGGAGGCCACGTAGGAGGCCTTGACCGTGGACACCACGGCGTTCATCAGGTTCTTTGCGGCCTGGATGAGCGACATGGCGCTGTCCAACTGTCGGAGAGAAAAGAGTGAAACTTTAACAGGATAGAAGGGTGGGAAAAAAAAAATGTTCAACTTCAGGTTTGTAACTTCTGCAGGGTTCATGTGAAGTTCTCCCACCGTCCTCATGTCACCCAGCTTAGTGCTGAAAGTTATTCTGGTAGAATACATGAATGGTAGAACAGAAACCTGGAATAGTCATGTAGATGAGAAAGCAGTGATTCAAGGAAAAGGTCGGGATAATTTCATCTCTTCTCTTCAGAGACGTCGGTGACATAACGCCGCACATTTTTAAACCACACTCTGCGATGGAGGGAGGAAACACTGGGCCCATGTTTTCTTCTTCACTAATTGGTCTGAAAGCTAAGTGATCAATTAATGTTAAAAGCATGTGTAAACACGGGTCTCGTTAAATACTATCTTAATGTTAAGGACGCACTTGGGCCACATTAGTTCTTTCTCTCCTCTGTGTCTGGTTCCTCCACAAAATATAAGCTGCAAATTAAAACGCGGGGACAGAATCATTAACGCACTGCGTCCGCTCGCATCACAGGGTTCTCAGTGTTTTCCAATAGAACAAAGAAAGAAATAAATAGATAAAGAGACTTGAGGAGGTTGCCACTATATTATGATTTGCTGCAAATGCGAGAAGTAATGTGGGAGTTTAACAAAACAATTCATTACGACCACGACTCCTGGTGTTAATGAGAGTCACTGCAACTCACAGCACTATATTATATAAGTGTTAGAAAACAACAGTTTTTAATTTTTTTTTTTTCCAATTTCTACAACTTAATTTACTGAAAACATATGGGTGTCTCTACTGTATGGGTTAGAGACAGTAGGAAAAAACAGAAGACAGGAGACAGAGATGGAGGTGGAGGAGTTAAAGAGGCTGAGATTCTCTTTAGGAGAGATAAGGATGGACAGGATCAGGAATGAGGTGATTAGAGGGACAACACAGACAGGGAGGCTTGGTGAAAAAGCTAGAGAAGACAGATTGAGATGGTTTGGACATGTTCAGAGGAGGGACAGTGGACACATTGGTAGAAGAATGGTCCTAGAGATGGAGCTACCAGGTAGGAGACAGAGAGGAGACTGATGGATGCAGTGAGGGAGGACATGGAGGTGGTTGGAGTCAGAGTAGAAGAAACAGAGGACAGGGGGAGATGGACATTTCTGACTTGCTGTGGAAACACCTAAAACAAGGCACAACCCGAAAGGAGAAGAATTAACTGAAAACATTATTTTAATTGCTGTCCATTATTGTCCTGGTCCATAAAAAGGCAGAGGAAAACAGAGAAATGTCTAAAATGTCTCTACTGACATTATGTTTATTGGAGGTAAAACGCTGCCAGGGCTGTTAACACATTAATGATTAATTAACTCACTTCAATCTGACCCATAAAAATGAACAGTGGGATTAGTTTCATCGTAGTCTTTTATTGTTCTGATCTGTGTAAACAGTAATCAACATGGTCCATATTGGACCAAAATGACTTTTTTATTCCTCCCGTTGACACTTTTCGATGTTTGTTGAAGACTTCAGGGTTGTTTTCATTCAGTCTATGTTTTACCTCCTGTTGTGTTTGTTTCAAATAATGTTTCAAAGCTTTTTTTTGGTTTGTGTTTTTGCAGTAACTCAACAAATTCAACCACCAGGTTGATTCAGACTTAAACTTAGTTAAACTCACCCCAGACACCACCAGTTCTCCTCCCAGGTTCTGAACCTCGGCCTTGACTTTGCTGCAGATGTTGAGCTGGTGACAGTAGAGGGCGATACGCTGCAGGTAGGCGAGCAGGTCATTCTTACAGGTGGAGTCGGGGCACTGTGAGGGAAGACAAACACAAACAAACAAAGGATGGTAAACAAACACACGGGGCAGTTTATTAAAATATCACTGCTGCGGTGGATTCAGAGCAGCTCACTTGTCGGCACAACTCTGTCAGAATTTTTTTTGTGTGTGTGTGTTATAGACACACACTGCCGTGATGAGTTGGTACGAGTGCAACAGGTAGACACCCACATGAGAAGTGTGCTTGGAGCAAACAAGACAAAAGAACGCCCACTGCAGCGTGGAAATGTAACTGGTGGTGGATTCAGAGAATTCCTGAATTCAATCCACAGATGTGGTTCAGAGGTTTAGTAACAGCCTCGTTCATTATTCCATGTTCAGAAATGATTTTTTTCCTACAACTAAAGAAGGAGAAAAAGAGCAAGTTGCCAAAAGACCACCTTGGAAAACAAAAACAAAACACTGCATCAGTAAACAAAAAACAACAACTTCACAAAAACCTATTATTTCTTTTACAGCCGACTTGAAAGTGGGAGTACGTGAACAGACCTTCAAATGTGTCTCATTTACATCTGGCAACAATATTTTTGGAATTATTTAATCACATTATAATGAGGTTGGGCAACACTATTCTCAGCCTCTCGTCAACTTTCTTATGGTCTCCTGTCGGCACAGTAATTAAACCACACTTAAAAAAAAAAACACCAAGACCAAACACCAGGGCTGTCAAGTGCTGACAACCAACCAGAGATCAAACAGTGACCTGTCACACAACAAAAAGCTACAACACAAATGATGGGTCATTGGACAAATTCTCTAAAACAGTTGATCCAGTTCTGGCATATTTTCATTTCCTTAAACGTCTTGTGCGTTCCTTAAACAAGTGTGTCCATGTGAGTGAGTGAGTCCGGAGAAATGCCTGAAGAGAAAAAGCCTAAAAGGCTCAGACAGTGGAGGTGGAAGGTCCTGTTATGTTGTGTTTGATTCAGGGCGCAGGGAAAAGGTGAAGGAGGGGAAAAGGAAGCCGACTTTTTAATTGATGGCATCTCTGCAGGAAGTGGTTGTAGAGATTAGTGCTGAGGATCTCAGTGGGCTGTGTGTTATTGTGCATTAGTGGAGACTAAACTCACCTTTTAAGGGAAGGTGAGAATGGAATAAAAGAAACCACACAAGTTGAAGACTGAAAATATTTCCACAAGATGGAAAAATTATTTCCTGCATTCACCTAAATGTGTTGCCATTTTTTTTGCTAGGAAATAAACTAAGGAAAATAGCCTGGAGATATATTGCTTGCAAAAAAAGTCCAGAAAAATCTTAAGACTGCAACAATTCGGTCCATAAATATTACAGTAGTCGTCTTCCTTAACTTTCGACTTGTCCCTTTTCAGGGGTTGCTACAGCGAGTCAACAATTTCTTTCTCACCCTGTCCTGTAACAACCGCCATGTCCTTCACTGCATCCATCAATTTCTTCTGGTAGCTCCATCTCTGGGATCATTCTTCTACCAATGTCTCCACTGTCCCTCCTCTGAACATGTCCAAACCATCTCAATCTGTCTTCTCTAGCTTCTTTTTCTCCAAACCTTCCTGTCTGTGTTGTCCCTCTAATCACCTCATTCCTGATCCTGTCCATCCTTGTCTCTCCTAAAGAGAACCTCAGCATCTTTAACTCCTCCACCTCTGTCTCTGTCTTCTGTCTATCCCTAGTGTCTCTAATCCATCCACCATGGCTGGTCTCACAAATGAATAACTTAATATTACATCAGTGCATAATGTAAACGATAGCAACATTTAACTTGTCTCCAGACCTGATTGGCTAAGAAAAGAAACAAAACCTTTGGCGTCGACATAGGAATGCGTTTTACTTCAGACTCGTGGTGTGTGTTTGTAGGCAACTACATCAGGATCCCCTGTAGCAGTGAAGAACTCTCCTCAGTGCTCAGTACAGTCGCTCACACACACACAGACACACACACACAAGCATCCATGCATAGAAGCGTTAACACACATTCCAGCCAGCACAACGCTGCTCCCTGGTATAGACCACACATTGGAACACTGACACTATAGCAGAATATTGACACAATGGCGGCCATCAGTGTCACATCACTGCACCGCACAGTAGTCCCACAACACAGACAGACACACAGAGAGCCCGGCCAAACAATGGCAACAAATGCACCCATTAAAAACGGCCTTTCTTGCTAAGAGCCACAAAAATGTATCCCATGTGTTATTCATGAAAATTAATTCATTTCTGAATTCATTTTTTAGAATTAAAAACCAGAGGTGAAAAGTGTAAAAGGGAGCTGCAGGTGTAATGATGATAGAGAAAACTACTGAGACTGGAGGAGGTAAGAGGTGGAAAAAGAAAAAAAAAGAAAAAAAAAGAAAAAAGACAAAAGAAAGAAGCAGATAAAACGAGTAGCTGCAGTAAGGATGAGGATGAAGCCTGAGCCACAGGGAGAAGAGGGAAAAATCCAAGAGAGGAAATGGAATGCAGACAAGAGGATTCAACTGTCATTGGACTGAGTGGAGTGGGGGGAGAATGGCGGGGATGTATATTTATGAATATATGTGTGTGGATGCACGCATGCAATCGCAAAAAAAAAAAAAAAAAAAAAAAAAAAAAACCTGGGACGACCACGAATGTGGCGCCCATGCTAATGAGGGCTCGGGGAAGTGTTCAGCCGGCGGAGAGAAGGGCGCTGTGAAAGCATCGCTTGTGCTTGTGCTCAGCTCAGCTGCTGGCTTCACTCAGCACTCAGGAAACTCTGACTGTCACACGTGAATACGCTGGATCCACGGGAGGAGACGTGAGCGCTCCTCGCTACCGTTTGGTCAATACATATCACGGCTCGCCGACCAGAGGGCAGGTCGTCTGATCAGCTCCAGGGCTGGGCTGCATTAAGGCTTCCTCAAATCACACTCACTCTAGGGCGGCACCATTAATCAAATTCTCAATTCTAATGAGTTCTAAATAATAATAATGAATACTATGTTTTTAATAATTGACCTAAAATCCTAAACTTTTACTGTGCTTGTGGTTAAATTGTTCTAACCACAGTACAGGCCATGATACCATTTCCTACTCACTGTAGGACACACGTATCATGTTTGATACATGTGATACGTGTGCAAGATCCTATGGAGTGTCTACTAGAGTTGGCCCACGCGTTATCGTTGCAGAATTTTTAGTATTGCCAAAAATCATTAAAAACTGTATTTACACAGGAGAGAACGTGAACAATTGCCCTCAATCTGGAAATGAATATTTGGTTGGACCATGTCTTCGTCCCAGTTTTTAATGTCTGTGAATTTGAGTTGGACTCTTCTGCTGTAGGATGATTGAGTTTTCATTGAACCACCAGATAAAGTGGACTTCAGACTTAGAAGTGTGACCATTTCTGAAGGTCTTTTCTGGTCTAAAAGAGAGAAACAATTGGACCATCAGTCTCCCCTTCTTCTCTCAGGAATTCATTCTCCCTAATAGTGACTTTGACCATTAAAGTCGATCACTGCAATTTTTCTCCCCCCGCTCCCCCCATGTTTGAGTGCCGCTGTGAAGGTCCCTCAAGTCTGATGATGATGAAGCCTTTTTCCACATGCTGTGTGGCCAGTTATGGACTGGGACGGTTAAGCCTTGCTTGGTCAGCTGCTGCTGAAGAATGGAAAGAGAAGGGACACTGGAGACTCCATCTCACAGCACCGGTGCCTTTTTAAAGGCGAGTTAGTGAGTTTGAAAAAGAACCAAGAGAAGAAAGTAGGAATGTTGGTCGCTGTTTGCTGATGTATATTGAGTTTCTTGTTTGCCCAAACTGAAGGGTCTTCTGAGTAAAAACGACAAATGTCTAAAACCTATATTCAAAGAATAACCGAGCCTTTATCCTTGGCGAGAGTAATGACACAGCAGGAGATGTGACCACACTAGTTGTTGGCCAACGTGAGCTATATAAATGAAGATCAGTGAGGTCAGGTCCCATCATTGGAAATGCCATGCAGTTCCACTGAATTCTATTACACAGATCAGCCATGAAGGCAGAGCCAGTGAAGCTCCTGACGCCCAGGACTGACCTTTCAGGACACATTACCCGGAGGAAATTCCATTTTCCAATATTTACTGACACTGCGGCATTCTAAAGTGCCACTGCAAAGGACCTAATGGAGAGAGTCACATGCAGCCAACACCAAAGGTGGTCGTCCAAATGTTCCTGGAGGAAACAATGCTCTTAATTAAGTGAGGTCTTATGGCTTTATGTGATATTTTGTTTCATTAAATACAGACAACGGAAAATGTAAATATGGCCACGTTGGTATGAAATTATCTTGAATTGACCCAAATGTGACTCATTTTTAAAAACAAAAGCTTTGTTTTTCTTGTATTTTCTGAATAAATAGAAAACTAAATATATTTTGGCTTCATTGCTCTCATATATTCACAACTGAGGGGAGGAAGAAATAAACACAATTTGATGCCGCTGGAAAAATTGGAAGCGTTAAGTAGAATTAGCTACGACCAACGTGACTCCTCGTGTCCAATGAGACTACAGCTCCAAACTCCACCTTTATCTTACGCTGCACCTGAGGACTCTGAGTTCCAGGGCTGTCGGTGCATTTTGGGGCCTTCCAGGGTAATGTATTGTGACTGAGATCCATGACAGAGTTTAAGGGGATGCTGGGAACAAAGCACAAAAAAGAATTCCCTGTTCCTTCAGGCAGGAACTGAAGTAGGAGATAAGGCTATGCAGGCGTAGGAAATGATTGATTCAAAGCTGGAATCCCGAGACACTTTAAGATGAATAACATGTCACATAAAAAGTTAAATATAACAAAAGCATTTTTTTTTAGAGAAATAACAGTGTCAGACAATAAAAATGAATCTAAAAGTGACTTAATACAGAGCAAACCTGAAAATTTTATGCCAAATTTAAATGAAACAGGGAAGAAAATGGGACAGTTGGAACAGTTTGGTTGATATAAATGATGTTAAGATGACATAATGGACAAAGACTTCAGTGATAATTATCTTAATTTCTTGCAAAGTCAAAGTCTTTGCCAACAGGTTTTATTCATTGGTCTACTGCCATGTATCTCCTGGTTATGGAGTGGTTATGGAGTGGTAGGGATATCCACACCAAGATAAAAACAAAACAAATGTGTGTCAGGAACCACTATAATTAGAACACATTTCAAAGGTCTCATGTTCATATGAGAATAAACACCACAACATGTGTTGGAGTAGAAACCTACTGGAACCTGTATCTTTTTCATACTGTTTCTATCTCTCTCGTAGAAACTGGGGCAGTGGTGGATTTGACACACATCACACACTGAAGAAGGCTCACAGTATGGTGAAGTGTGATTTGGGTGGCAGTAGTGGAGACTGCTAACGGATAAGAGAATGAAGATGAATGAAAACGAAAAAAAATCAGGACTAAACGATTCAGTCCAAAGAATAGAGCCGTCAAATTTACACTGATTTGCACAAAAGATTTTGCGATTTTCCTGTTTCATTGGGCAGGAGGGGTGGAGGAGGTGGAGGAGGTGGAGGAGGAGAGGGTGACATTAGCGCTAATGTACTATTAGATTTCAGCTGTCTGTTGTTTGTGATACTTTCATTGATGGGTAAATGTAAAAAATGCCACGGGCGTCCGATATTAAAGTAGGCGGACGTTTAATGACGGCTGCATTAGATCCAGATCCTTCTCCTTCTCACATGGGCTGAGAGGATGCTCCATATTTGTGAGGCACAGACTCACTCAGCCTGGAAGTCCACAGTTAGACCACAGCAGACATTTAGTCGGAGTGTGACAGGGGAAAACGGAGCTGGGGGCGAGCCCAGAAAGACTGACTTTAGAGGTAACCACGGGGACCAATTAAACGAGGCTTGTCAATTTTTCATGTTCTTGCTGCACCTGTCAGTCGTCCCTTTAACGTACAGCAGTATTTGTCCATTTATATACAGTACAGGTAGTATGTACACATTTAACTGTGAATGAGTGGATCAAATCCTTTCTGTAAAGAAATGGAATTAGTCTTGAAACAGGCATGGTAAAACTAAGGCCCGGGGGCCGGATGCGGCCCATTGAACTTCTCAATGCGGCCCGCCAGCCTTGTCCAATTAAATGATTTTTTTTTATTATCATTGTACTTCTGCCTTCTCACCGCAATTCCTGCAATTCCCCACTAGACTGCGTCAGAAAGGCTATTAGAAATTAAGCATTTTAGGTTGTATACATAACTTTAACACACCATTTATCTCAATTCAATGAATGTTCCATATTTCTGCTCTTGACTTGTGGGCCACAATGGGTCCCATTGTGGCCCACAAGTCAAAAAGTTTGCCAAAGTCTGACTTACAGTAATATAAGTCAGTTTTTTTTTGGCTGAACTCTGTACCTGACTGTGCCAGAACCTACATTTATTGGTGGACAAAAACATTAAAAATACATCCAGTTTTTCCAACAACAAAAAAAAAAAAACTTCACAATGAATATTATTTATCAGGACTTCTTGCCCCTGGCAGCTCTAGATTAAAGAATGCAGTTATTAGAGAAAAGGACACACATAGTGGGAACCCCCTCTAATAGAGGTGAGCCTCATTTACTTGGGCTAACTGCAGCTGGCTGATAGATGACCCTTGAACTGCTGAGCTGAGAATTTGTGGTTTCTTTGGGTTATTTTGCTTCCCTACTGCAGTAGGTAATTTACAACCCTGTCTGTTTTAAAGCGTCTTGAGCCAGAGCAGGGATTAGATGGTGACCGGCAACAGAGCCCATGGATCTCCATAAATTTCCACCCATTGAATGCAAATTGGAAAAGTACACTATGTATGTCAGTGTACATCATGGGAATAAAGCTTGCACAACAAACACATGCGGCAAAAAACATGCCCACTGCCCAAATATCCTTTGCCGTGATCTTATAAACCTATGTTTGACTTGTTGTTTGGCGTTGAGAAGGCAATGCAGAGGAATTTATGGGCTACATGGTGGCCTACACATTTGTATTATAAATCTCAATTACATAGCATTATTTGTTTACAAACCCACTCAGACAGAATTCTCATAAGGTAGCCTGCAGAGGAGGGTCATAAATTCTTAATAAACTGCAGTGCAGACCTTTGTATGGCACTGACCTAAATCCTGCAGCTCATCTCGGCCCTACACTCTCTTTCTTAAAACTTTAATAAGGCTCCATTACACATATTTAACAGTTTTTAGGAACCCTAAACTAGATCAGGGAACATGTCAAATGAAATACATCTGGTGGGGAGGAAAAAAAAAAGTATGCAAGTGCAAAAACACTCCTTGACACAGGATACTGGTGCAAAGTGCGGGGTAAGTTGCTGTGTTATCAGCCTGAGACCATCTGCCAATGTGTTTTATATGAGGAATAAACCCTAGGGGCCAAAGGCACAGAGCGCAAGTAATTAATATGCCTAGGTTAATGAGTAGTCCCAGCATCGCCTTCCCTGCTCTCACTGCCAGCATGTTGTGCAACTTGGTGGCGACTCTCTCAACTGCGGCTGTAGTGTACGCTGCCTAATAGCAACACGCCATGCCTCTGCTAAATGCCTCTTGCCTTATTAAAGATATAGTCATACATAAACCACTTGGGTAAATAAATATATTTAAAAAAACGCCACCTAGCAATTATACTGCTAATTAAAAGGCAAAGTAGTCTTAATGGATTCATCTCTCAGGAGGGATGTTCCTCTCTCCGCACAAATGCACTGCCCTCTCTTTCTACCCCTCTCATCTTTCCATCATTTATACTCTTCTTCTACCCTACGTCCATCTCTGGGATTTTTCTAGCTCAACTGTTCTGGGTGAGCGCTGACTGTCCTGCTCATGTTATGGTCTCTACTGAGACAGGAAAGCTGAGGGCGACAGCTAGAGCGCTTCATGAGCTGGAGGGCTCCTCGTTTTTAGAGTGGACTTCTGTTCCAACAGCCAAAGGTGGTCATTAATTCAAGCTCCTAGTGTTCAAAAATTCTAAAGTTGTGTGCAAACATAAATGTACAAAATAAAAAACACAAACATGTACACAAGCCAGAAAGAAAAAAAAGACAACTACTAATAGTTAGGATGTAAGAAACACACATGTTTACATGTGGGTCAGCAGAGACAACAGCCAGTGGTGTTGGAGAAAACACATCCACTCACATGCCAACATTCACACACCTACACAAACGGACATCTGTGCCCCACCGGGGATTACTGTGTTCTCATTTAGCACCAAAAATAATTATTGGCATGAAAATAAAAGTCACCGTTGAGAATGGCTTATTCCCCATCTCACTGATTCACAAGTAATTAGGCCTGAACAGGTAGGAGTGTGTGATGGACACTGGACTGCAGTTCTACGGGTCTGGAGGCCCATTAAATAAAACATCAGACATGCTGATGTCTCTCAGGCCAGGAGCTCATTATGCTAGAGCTCAAAGAAGAAGATCTATACAGTGAGATTGATGTAGGTGTTTTCAGCATCAGCTGAAAATAAGGAATATAAATGTCATTGATGCCATTACTCTAAATTTTTATTTTTATATGATAAATGCAATATGACAAAAAAAAAACAAACATTTTTTTCCTGATCTGTTACTTTAAATGGTTGATCGATTAGTTTTCAGTGAATTGACAAAACGATGAGCAGTACTCGCCAGCAGCATTAGGTTGAAGGCAGCGTCTGCCTGCTATCCATACTGACATCACACTGTGAACATTTGAAGTCAGCAGGGATTGTCACTGCATTCGGCAACAAGAAAGCTCAGAGAAGGCTCTGATTTTTTTTTTTTTTCTCCTGGTTTGAAGCGCCCCAGCTAAACTCCCGGACGAATCAGACAACAAAACCCATACATTTTTCAGACACAAAGGCAATAAGTCTGTGCCTTAAGAGATGGCACATGAATAAGTTGGGGGATAAATCATGTACAGCATTTCCCTCAGGAGCGGTGTAGTGCAAGTATTTAAGTGAAATATGAGGCCATGGATAATTGAATGTGTGTTTCCCTATGTCAAGGACCATGGTCTCTAGGGAATGTGCATGTGGAGAGATGATGGAACGGGGAATTGGGGAGTGGGATGTGTAGGGATAAGGGAAAGAGAGAGGGGGAGTGTTTGAATGAAATTGGTAAAGACTGATAAGGGCTATCTCATGAATAACACAAATCAAAGCAGCTGTTAACATCTAACAGGTGTTGCTTTATGAGCCCTTTATTTGGATTTGCTAATGAGGGAAATATTTACCTACTAGCGCAGACAAAAGTCGGCACTAAAGGATCTTTAAATTAGTTTTACAGTGTTGCTGAGTGACAGCATTTAAAATAACAAGGAGAAGCTGTCAAAATGCAATTAGTATGAAAGCTTTGCATCTTCAAACTGGGACGACTAGAGTACACAGAAAGGTCTGTTCCCGATGCGAGTTCAAGTCCTGCATTTGGATAATGAAAAAGTTAACTTTCAGTCAACTGTGTCAACTTGTGCTCTGTTGTCAAAACATCCAATGATTAGTGGACGCTAAATTCAATTTAATTAACCTAGAATAAATTTACCAAACAGCACAATGATAAAATTCTAGTCATTTCATTAATTGGATACGGGAATCTGGAGCAGAAATCACAGGGAAAAACCCTTGCTTAATATTAGACAACATCTTGAAAATGATTAAGTCAGATGTATTGGATTTAAAGAACTGATTTTTGACCATATATAGGTCTAGTTGCAGAGACAAATGTTCCTTCTGCTGTGCATCTTCACCACAGCCACAGTCCAAACTGTGCCTTCCTGACTATTTCCACAAGATTAGGTTATAAATGAGTGGCCAACACAATGAGAATTAAACCAACGTAGACGCACAAACAACAGGAATTAAAAAAAATCAAAAATAATTTTAACTTACATGGTCGGCAATGGTGCGTCCCAGTTTGTCCATTCTCGATCCGGCCTCTGCAATTTTTTTAGCAGCACTGATGACATCAGACGTGTTCTTCAGTGGCCCTTTACCCCTGTGGACATATAACAAAGACTCAGTCAGTGAGATGGACCAACTACAGTCTGGCACAAGATAGATTTTTTATCTATATATTGCATGTACTTTGATTTATTCAAAGTATATTGCATGTTTCCACATCATATATTCCTTATTCATGAATGCTACCATAGTGCAATAAGCCAAGAAGGAGTCAACAAGAGTCTGTCTTGCTGCCTGTCACTTCATAAGCATCAGGAATCAGATGAATGGCTTCATACAACATTAACCTTGGCATGGCTCTGTGCCAGCTCAAGGTTGAGGGTGCAATGAATCGGGTGTGGACAGAATTAGCTGGTTGCTGACCTTCCGCGTGCTCTCGCCTCATGCAAGAGTGAGGCCATGATATGAAGATGTAATGTATATTCAGCCAACAGGTAAAGCAGAACAAACTAGAAGTGATCTAAAGCCTTTGCACATGGACTGGAAAACATGTGCAAAAATTAGCATGTAGTTAGACAAGGTTTTTGGGTGGGAAAAGCTGAATTCATTTCTGTAGTTTTCTTTTACCAACTCCATTTTGCTTCTCACTATTGATACAATTGTGGCCATTTACATATTTCATTGCTTCAAGGCCTACTTAACATGCTCACAAACATCTGAAAAATACTGGAAAGACTTAAGGGGGTTGTTTCTAAGCAGCCAACAGACGTCAACATCAGTCAAAAATGCAGATCTTCTACCTACCTACCTACCTACCTTTTTATTTTTTTAAACAAGGAAAAAATAGTGAGTGAGATACAATGTGTAAAAACTCACAGATCTTGTTTTAGTTCTAATTATTAGATATTTTATGCCTTGTGTCATAAGGCATCTGGTAACAAAGTCTATTTTCTATACAGAGTAGATAAATATTGAAAAAGAAGGGTGATTGAAATGTCAGTTGCAGCCACATTATAATGTTTTTTTTTTTGAAGGAATATGAAATTAGACAGCGCTTTCCGTGACCTCAGATAAATCTGTGAAATTAACCATGTTAAAATTTGAGGCCCCCTACGGGGTCTCCTGCATTGTAGTTTGTCAGGGATAAAAGAAAATGGGCTCTTTGACCATCTCTGCTGATGAAAGCGTATAGGCACTGCATTTTATCACTGTGACAGATGTGAGTCAGACTTGGGTACAAAGTGTACTCTGAGTAATTTGCATCAACATTTAAAGACTTGTCAAACCAACACAGTCATGCTCAAGTATGTCAACAACCAGATAAAATGTCCCAGTCACATCATCCACGCAGAAAAGCTGTCCAACACTTCACTGCGTCAAGATTGCCACATTCTCACCAGCCCCAGTGTTGCCAACATGCGTGAATGAACACCCACGTGTACGGTAAATAATTTGTTTTCATTAGCTTTTGTTAACAGGTGTCAAGCGCCAACCATTTAACCCACATGGTAATGAAAATATGCAGAGCTGGCCAGGTCATAATTTTAATTATTATTGTTGTTTTTTTTTTTTTTCCAACAAACACTGCAGTCCATACAATAACAACAAATAACATGTGAGGCTGGTTCACAGCTGCGACACAGGTACACAACATGAATGACCCCAACAGGTTGTGATTCAAAGACCAAAGTGAGGTACCAACAACTGACCACTTGACCTGTTCATCAAAACATTTGCTGTTTTGCAAACAACAGTTTACATTGCATAATAAACCAAAAAGGGTCAACAACTGGGCTTCTTCTTGGAGTTGAAAGATGTTTCATTCCTCAGGAGCTTCATCACTTTCTGGATGATGACAGAGGGAACACCAATAGTTCTCCTCCTCTAGACCACTCCCTTCTCCATGGAACAAAGGTGTGAAGAGCTGTTTTCAACTTTTTAACAGAAACTGCTCCCGATGTTAATGAGCAGCTTTCTTCTCACATGTCCAGATGTGAATGAGAGTCATTGTTACACACATCTAGAGAAGACCGCTCTGGTATTGATGAGCAGTTTAACTTCATAGGATGGAATCTCAAGGCAGAATTGTCTGTAGCAGAATATGACGACTTCCCCCTGTATTCAAGGTTGGTTGTTCCAGATGGGCATAGATGGCTTCCTTCACTCCTCTTTCAAACCAACTGTCTTCCTTGTCCAAAATATGCACATTTGAGTCCTTGAAAGAGTGTCCCTTTCTTTGAGAAGAAGATTAACTGCTGAGCCCTGTCCTGAAGGGGGGGGGTCATATGTTTGCAGAGTGGTTGTTTGTCCCCAATACACAGATTTGAACACTCTTCCCTGCTTTGCACTGCATAGACTTCTACTGCATCAAAGTCTTTCAACTCCAAGAAGAACAACAACTACACTCTTTTAGGATATCATGACCTGGATGAATGAGAATCTACACACAGCATATTAAAAAACAATTTTCCTACTGTTTCGTCAAAGCAGGACGGAAAACATGGCTTTCCAGCAGTGCTGGAGTGTCAAGTCCTCACCCCTCCTCCGCCAAGTTGGATAATTCACATTTATTGTGTTCAATTTCCACAAAACTTAATTAAAACACCACACAACTGCTAGTCTATAAATCATTGCAGGTTTCTCCACGGTGAGACACAATACAATAGCACTGCGCCCCGCTACCCCCCGCCTTCAGAACTAGTAGTCTACTGTATCCTAAGAAGAATATACAGCCACCATTTGTTTCGGGGAAAACTACATATTTATGGGACATAAAATCTTTACTGGAAAAAAAAACAAAGAACTTTCTTCTTGGACAGGTGGTGAAGAACCTTTGGGTTCTTGTGTCGAGTGAGTAAAGGTAGCGCTATTAACAGGCAGCCATGTGGAGAACTAGGGGGGGCTTTTATTAACAGAGGTCTTCAGATATACACATGTTTGATAATATATTTGATGGCTTACTTTTATTCATGGCATGGACTCTGTTCTTACACCATGAAAAGTAAAAGTGAGAATTCATTAACCTTCTGTAAGCCTAATCAAGATTGCAATATTAATAAGTTTTGTCTTATTAAAAAAGGTTTTTGTTTCATTCTGTTCTATTTATGGTGTTGTTTTATTGACATGTTTGGACAAGAATGCTAGTTCCCTATGACATAGATACTCTTTAGAAAATATCATGAAAAGCCTTTTTGATGTTGAAGATTTTCAACACAGTGGTCATATCCTTCAAGAAGTCCATAAAAGCAAATACAACAGCTTCTCCGTAGAAATCAATATCTGAGGAGCAGGTTTGGAGATTGTGGGTTTTTCTGCAAACGACCATTACTTGTAAACACAGCAGCTCTCAGACACACAATGCTACCAGGAGCAGCTTCTAAAAACCTTATTACTGCAGAGATATTTTCTATTATTTTAGGGAATATCATGATTCTGGTGATGCTATCCAAGCCGCTTCTCCATGCTTTGTATCCTGCCAACAAGACACCACCAAGGGTTAATCCGGCTGACTTATAGCAGCTCGGCAGCTAAGCTTTACAGTAAAATTCTGGCTCGCTGTGAGTGAGAAAGACTTGGTGCAACGCTTGTGTTTGTGCATTAAAAATCAAGAAATCGAGAAAAAAAAAAAATCAAGAGGAAACCCCCATTTACAGGGCTGCTAAAATGGAACAGGAGGGTAATGATTGAAACTATATTTATGTCTCATATGACAAAATATATATATATATATATTCATTCAGTCTCGTATGACATTATGAGATTAAATGAGGTGCTGACTATATCAACACAATGTTGGATTTTATGCATTCCGCCCAAATTTTAACACGACAACGAATGCTGCAGGTTCAAAGAAAGTCAAATATGCAGATGGAAAATGATTGACGCTAATCATCAATCATGGGAATAATTCAAATCCTCAATCCAGACATAAAACAATTTGTCCAGCAGTGATATATACGAAAAGATTGGAATCTACATATGGAGCTGGGACGGATCCAAGCCATTAGTCTTTACTCACCTGGTGAAGTCTGTCATCTCCATCATGATCATGCACATCTGCTTAGCCAGCACAATGATGTCATTGCCGCTGTCGTCCCACTTGGACACCTCAGCATCCAGCTTGCTCTTCTCTTCTTGGAAGCTAGCCACCTGTTCTGCAATCTTCGCCTTCTGCTCTTGGGGCAGTTGGGCCATGATAGCCTGCAGGAGGAGTTATGGAAGATGCAGAGGATTAGCACATGGTGCCTGGACATGCTGTTGATAAAACCATTCTGGGGGTCTCTCTGGGACTGTTTCAAATCCCCCCACATGTTTTGTACGAATGCAAAGGTTTCTCTGTTGTGCAAAAACCTTATTAATTCGGATGTTTATGAGGCAACGTTGATGGTAATTTACCCACAATAAACCACATTTATTATTCATTTTTAATCTGTTACCACTGACTAGTATATGTCCCTGTAAACCAATGCATTTTAACAGGCTGTTATTTTTTTACCAGTGTCAGTGAAATGACTTTCACCTTAATGGGGAACATCTTTCAAACAGTGAATATGAAATGGAAAAAAAGACAGAGAATGCAACAGAATCAGACACAGTAAGCAGTAATTTGACTCCTGCTACCAAACAAACCTCCATCAGACAGTTGATTGAGTAACTGAAGAAGGAAATCAAAGACTGTTCTTTTTATTGGCCAAAAAACTATTAACTAGGAAATGGAACACAATAGAGGGAACTAACATTGATGACGTACATGCATTTGAAGTTTATGCGCATTATTGGAATGGAAAAAAAACACTGACAATTGGGGAAAAAGGCATTTCAGACACAAACCAAAAAGGCTGGAATGGACAAAATCAGGACAAAGACAGAGCATAAGAGGAAAGGAAACAACATTATCTTCCAGTCACTTAATTTCTGTATTGATTTCTGCCTTTCACTATGTGTGTTGTTATTGGCTGTGGGGACAGACACTAGCAAAAGAACCAGTCCAGTTTAAAACACCATAAAAACATCACAAAAAAAGGGAAGTAAAATGGCACGTACGGACTGGTGAAATACACCTCTGTGCATTTAAACTGTGTTCGGGTCATGAAAAACCGTTGAGGTTCAACTTCTTAGAAATGTTTCTATTACGGTCTCTCACTTCAGAGTGATTCAAATATAATTTTATTTCTATGAGAAAAATATGGTACAACCACTACAATCAAATGGAAACTCAAATGCAGGTAATACACACAGTACATACGAGGCCTTTTCCCACTCTTTCTTTATAAATTGCAATATATGGTTTAACAGTGCAATTTTACAATACATGAAACAGTTGAGTGACCTTAAGACATCTGGATGCTCATGGCATAATTTGTAACTTACCCGTGCGCTTTGGCCAGCAATAAGTTGGTCATCCTCTGTTTGCACGCTGGTCCTGCTGCGAACCTCAATGTCCTCAGGCTCAAAGTCAGAGTCGTCCAACTCCTCTGGAGTCTGTGAAAGGCAAAACATGGAGGTATAAGAAAGCATGGCAAGGTCGCAAGGGATGAGAAAAGGATCAAAAGAGCCAGATGTAGAGTGAGGGGTGAATGACAAGAAAAAGGAAGGAAAAGAGCAAAAAAAGATAATATTGAGAAACTACAGCCACTCCACAAACCTAAGAAAAATCTGTCTGCCCGTGGAGCTATGGCCAACAGTAAAATACACAGATAAATGCCACTGCTGTGTCTGCATTTTAAATAAAGAGTATAAAGCATAGAGCAGAAATAAAAGCATATAAATAAAGGTAGAGACTGGTACTTGCATAAAACACCAAAGACAAAGGACTTTCCATTTGGGTCTTTCTGACCGACCAGCATTAAAACAAATGTAAAACAAGACACCAGCTAAAAATTTTAAATATCAATATTTTAAAAACCACTTTCTTTTGAAAAGGTCAGGCTCAAAATAAACAGATAGGGAAAGGTATTGGCTGTTGGTATAGGAACCAGGGGACAATGAGGACAGATAAGGATGCATTATCACACGTCTGCCACTACTGGAGCTTATCCACCTGCCTCGATGCATCTCTTTTTGAAATGGATTTAGAACCTTTCTGCCTAAGAAAAGCTGAACGTCTCTGAACAACTGTACACTGGTTAATGGTACGCAGAGTTGCTTTTTTTATTCCTGGAAAAGGGGAACAGTTTCTGATACAAAGCTTTGGTGACTCACAGGCATCTCTTTCAACCCAGACAATGCTGTTCAATGGGGCAGACACACAGACATAAGCTGTGTTTGTGGGAGGTGCAGAGATGATGGTTCATTGTGGGAAATTAATAAAAAATAATAAAATAAATCAAGACAGGGCAAAAAAAATTGACAGCTGTAAAAAAAATATTGTGTCCATATTATTCAAACAATGGCTCATACCAATTGAATACTGAATTAAAATACTAAATTATTTTGTCTTCTGCTGAACACGGAAATGAAACTGCGCTTTTTAACAAAATGCACGGCTGTAGTTTTTTTCTGACACTGTGCTCATTACTTATATGAAAAGTGCAGTTTTAACAGTGGCTGTGAGGCAGACCTGGTGAAGTGGTGCATGCTTCAAATCATAGGGTAGGGACAGATATCCCCTGTGTTTTGCAGTCACTGTCTCCTCAACTCAGAAACAGTTTGATGTCTCGGAGGCGGGCTTTTCAGGATGGGGCTGTAGGTGGGAAAGAATTTTATCCACCTGTCAAATCTCAGACGGATGAAACAACAGTCTGCCTGTGCACCTCTTACAGAGGTTAAAGACTTGTCTGTTTCACTCTGTCCCGGCCGCACACTTGCCTGGTTTAGTCAGTGGGCCCCAGAGCACTGGTGCTGTCGATACAGTGTTGACAAAGACACCCAGAGAGTGTGTTATTGCAGGGTTGTGTAAAGACGCCCTCTGGAGAAATTACTGGTGAAGTTGATCTGCATTATTTATGATATTCTTTTTGAACCTATCAGCTTTATTACTCCTATGTCTGCAAATAACGGTCACTTCAGTTCCCTTCCCTGAAAAAGGAGCCTGATGAGTCTTAACCTACTTCTTCTTCTCCTCCTTTTGGCTTGTCCCTCGTCCTTTCAAGACAACAATTTCTATCTCCCCCTGTTCTCTCCATCTTCTACTGTGACTCCAACTACCTCCATGTCCTCCCTCACTACATCCATCAACCTCCTCTTCCTCTGAGGTGAATTGGATCACCTTTACTTTAACAGTATCCCTAATTGTTTCCTGCAGCCGTCTGTTAATGAAAAGCTGTTAAATAGTCTGATCATAAACGAGGGAGATTTGTCAGTAATCCTCTGGTTTCTCTTCCAACACGTAACAACACACCTACATGTTCTGACTGGACAAGTGTTGCTCAACCCACTCCTAAGGCACAGTGTTAAAAGCCTAATCATCGTGAGCTGCTGCAGACAGAAATTGAATGAACTTCTTTTGCCTTTCATCTGACCGTGCTAATCAACCCCGCGTCTTAAGTCAATGGCTCATTATAATGTAAAATTCTACATAATGGTTTGTCCCTCATTTATTAGGGGTTTTTTTGTCTACGTCTCTGGTGCATTATCATCAAGCGTCTGGGCGTGAACTCCACAATGTGCTGTCAAGACTAATGATTGCAACTAAAATTATTTAAGTGTCAAAAGTAATGGAGGAAAACATGATACAAGCAGCCAACACATGGCAAGTCTGTGCAGTTAATAGATAAATGGGCAGAGTTTAGAAGCAACTCAACTTCTGTAACAGCTCTGCAATGAGGCCTTCAAAAATCAGTGTCCTTTCAGCACAAGTGTGTATTATCGTCATCTGAATGTCGGTCACTTCCGTAAACCCTCAGCGGTGAAGTCCACCATCTGTCTCAGTGATAGTTCAAGTCGAGTGAAGGCATTTAACCCAGAGACAACTGGGACTGCTGATGGACTAGATTGCAAGTCTGGTCAATTAGGTCGACTCTTGCCTGAGACATGTTAATTGATGCCTCCTAGGGCTGCACGCACATCCACTTTCTCACGTTCTATTAAAACAGCATCTGGTACAAGCGGCAATGACCATATTGTACATTTTTACCCATA
Source organism: Paraplagusia blochii (assembly GCA_016785265.1). NCBI lineage: Eukaryota > Metazoa > Chordata > Actinopteri > Pleuronectiformes > Cynoglossidae > Paraplagusia > Paraplagusia blochii. The sequence goes on from JAFBJS010000918.1 coordinate 115,414, forward strand.
CATCCAAGAAAAACCTACATTACCATAGACCCCATAATAAAGACGATCCATATGGATATATTATGATTAAATTAATGTGTGATGTTTCTACTGGGATATATCAATTTCCTCTGAACACACTGAATAAGACAGATATTTGTGAAGTAACATTTCTGATAAACCAGCAAGAGCCGTGGTATTCTTCAGTATAAATATTACACCAGGACAACAATGGTGTGTGTGACATACCCTGATCATGAGGACAGCCTTGCGAATGTCACGAATGCCCTCGTACACCACGCGGGATGCGTCGATGAACCCATTCTCATCCACAGGTTGGGTGGGATTTGCACTCAAAGCTTCCACTGCGGACTCGATCTGCTCCGTGAACCGTGGCATGACTGAAGGGAGATTGGGTAAAGGGTGAGAGTTACACAGGGGTAATCTATTTTTTCTCCATTGTTTAACTGATACTTTAATATAAAAAATTACGGCTCAATCCACACAAACCCCAGTAACGAAATCAAACAAATACAAATAAGTGTTTTGTGATTTTCCTCATTTTACCAGACTCCCTCCAACCTACCACACTCTCTAAATCCTGTTCAGTACGACAAAGTTATTTTATTATATGTATCTGTGCTGAATGTTGGTTCCAGGAACCAACTGTACAGTCAAGAGAGGATGGTAATTTTTAAAAAGAGTGAGTGCTCCAGTTTCAGATCCCCATTCAGAGAATTAATCTTTGGAAGTAACAAACAGACGCTGATTACAGACACATGCAGTGTCCATGACAAGTAAAGCAAAGGCAGATATCAAATAGAAATGCATCAGAGCCTGACAAAAGAAATCATTGTGATTAGCATTCATTTGCAATGTTTGTGCACAATTCAGTTTGTGTATGGAGAGAGGGAGGAATGGAGGGAGGAAGATGTACGAGCGAGTTTCTTTCAACTTAAATGAACTGAACTAACAATAAAATACTACCATGGTTATAACAAATGTCAATGGTATCATATTACATGATAATCTATGAATAATTTTTGATTGCAAAACAACAATCGCACTGTGCAACTCAGGCTGAAATTCTATTACTACAGGGGCTACAGTGTGTGTATTATTAGCACCATCTGAGTCAGATGTGAGTGGGTCCTCGACGCCCAAGTCAAAATGAATAATTAAATATTTTGGTGGGTTGGTGGAAACCATCTTACCTGTGTCTGTGAGGAGTTTCGTGGCCTCCAGCACTTTCTCTGTGTAGACCCCAGGCTCATAGTTGTCCATTTCAGAGGTGACCACATGGACTACTCTCGCAGCCCTGCCCCGAATGGCCCCGGCGGTGCGGTCCAAACCGTCTACATCCTTCTCCTGCAGAGCGATGACACACTTGTTGACGTCCTCCAGGATGTGGTTCTCTGACGACCAAAACAACAATGTCATTAGGAGAGCTTTTTCATCTGCCTGTTTAAAGGTTTAAAAATAAATTAGAAAAAAAAAAAAAAAAAACAAACATGGCTTTTTTTAAACGAGGAAAACATGTTGATATGAAGTTGTTAAACTCCTATTACACAGAGCTACTTTCAGGAGACACTATTTATAGACTGCTTAATAACTGTTAATGTTTGAAACACAAATGTTCACTAGGTAAATTACACAGTGTCCTTGGCTGGAGGTTGAGAGGAGTCAGTCAGCTTAATGTTTAATGAGAACTCCTTAAGGGTCGGCCTGACAAACAATTTGTGCGCTATAACACACACACGACAGGATGTCAATTTTGGAGGTACATTTGCCGAGGCTCCAGTGCCTCCTATTGTAGAAACCAATCAGCCGTAGTATGTATGGCAGCAAAGCATAACGCCAAAGGACTTTGACCACTGCTTGAACAAACGCCTTCGATGCCCTGTGCAAAATCTGTCTTAAATTTAACTGGACTCCTGTCCCACAATGACAATCAGACCACATGTGGACGTGACACGCAAATAAATACCACTTACCAGACACAGACAGGAAGTCGTCGATGGAGGTTATATCATCGACGGCGTCGGTGAGAACGCGGACCTGCTTCTCCCATTGCTCCTTGAACAAATCCATATTGTCCTGGGCCACCTTACTGTTGGGCTTGGCAGCGAGGGCCAACGCTGCATTAATCACCTGTAATCACCCAATTACAGCCATTAAAGCTCCATTACAGCATAGCCCTGAGCCACAACATTTGCATAGTTTGATTGCATGAAGCCCCCTTTCTCTCGCCTCAATGTTGGGACTGCAGCACGATGCCAATTCATTCCTGGGAGTAATTATAGACACAGGGTGTTTTGAAGGATTGATTGAAATAAAACTAACAGCAGCCTGTTTTGGGGGGAAGAAACATCTGTGAGTATCAAAGCCGAGAATGAATGGGAGTCATTAGATGAGATTAAAAAAAGAGCAGTGGCAGCAAGGAGAGGGAGGGAGGACGCTGGCATAGCTCAGGGGCACAGACGAGATACCGATAGTTAGCACGCTCAGGCATTTCAAGGATGAGCTCAATGACGGGCGTGTAGACAACAGGACCCACGACAGTGATGTTTATCCATCGACTAATTGTTCAGAGGGAAAAATTAACACGAACAGATGTGAAAATCATGGCCAAACAGGTACAACAATTATCTATATAATCTATTCAGGTAGAATGTGTGATTGCATTATGTGAATTCCAAAAAAAAACTTTCAGCCACAAAATTAGGAGTGACAGCATTAAAACCTGATATTATCCCATAAGTCTGGTATTTTTGGTTTAATTTAACACCACATTAAGGATTAGATAATGTCTCTAATGAAGTCATCTTCATTTTGGTGACCGGCTGGTGGACTATGACAACAATCTGCTTGTAAAGTCTGCAGCAAACAAATATTTAATATTACGTTTTTCTTTAACAATTACAGACATTAATGATGTAATGTTTTCATGTTTTAACCATGGCTTAACAGCAGAAGTACAGCAGAGCTGTGGGAGGAAACAACAGGGGGTGTTGGGATGATGTGCGAGTCTTTTTCAAAAATAAATCCTAGCTGTATTGCACTGTAATGTCTGACAATATTATGTTTCTCAATCTTCAAAAGAAGCAAACACTCAAAGGCATCCTTTTAGTCACAGTTGAAAGTTAGGAACGAGATGCCTTCATACCTGTGGACAGAGGGTTTCCAGCTGTGACGCTGCCATGCGCACCAGCTTCACTCCCTCCTCGTTGTTTGAGATGGAACATGCGAGGTTGGCCACCTAAACACAGTAGAAAAACAGAAATCTAACTTAAAATTGAACCAGACAAGGATGACCAGACATCGAAACTGAAATATTGTTGCATTTGTGAAGCTGCCTGGATCAAACAAAAGGTACAAAAAAAAGGAAAACCCGAACAAAGATGCTTAATGTTGTCCTTCTGGTTCCCGTCTTCAGAGGTCAGACCTGTAGACCTTCCACTTAAATCTCAACTCGATCCCCTGCTTTCTCTGCTTCTTCATGAACCATCTTAGCGCTCTTCTTCACTATGACTATAAATCTTCACTGTGCTCTTCCTCTTTTCATTCTGCCTGGCAGCTCAATTTCCCCGCATCCTTTGTCCAATTTGTCCACTACCTCAGCCTTGCTCAATTCCAAAACATACTGGAGTGGCCTCTATAACCTGACCCTAGACTTCCAAACCCTGGACGTACTTCTGATGCATCTCATCTGCATCATAGTCAGTCCTATTGAAAAATCTGATTTTTTTTAAATTATTTCTATATTATAAGGTCATTAAATACGATACGTGTTTGCCTCTGCAAAGTAAAAGACAAAGTTTCTTCCAGAAAATAAATTACAAATTACAAACCAGTGATCAGGATTGAAGCCAAACTTCTGTATAGTATGGATGTCTAAGGCACCATTTTGTCTAAAGAATATGCTTTGGTTCTGGGAAATGTTGCCTTGAAAGAATAAATAGCTAAGAGAGGGTAACTATGTTCAATCTAATCAATAAAACAAGCACAGTGACAGGTAATTGCTGCAGAGCGAGCACAACTTTTCATGATTGCTCAAATTTGCATTTTTGTAAAATATCAGGCTCTTAACCTGAAGATAAGAGCTGCAATTGAAGAACAGAAATGTGGGCCAAATTACAGGAAGATGAAAATTGAGTAAAAATCATTCCTGCATGTGGGATGAATGATTTCAAATTTGCAGACTGAGTTTTTCCCACATTGTGTTTCTTTGTTTTCTTAAAAATAAAACAAATGACGCCTACGTTCTCTTCATGTCTGCATAATTTTTAAGACTTAAAAGGAGGTTTCCGTATGACACTCATTTAGTCCCGTGAGCTGGTTAAGTTGGATTGTTATAATGGATCAAACGTAATCTTGTAAAATAAAAGGCTGTCAGATCATCAGAGGAACAGTGATGCACATAAACAAAAAAATGTCTCACAACATCAAGCCTGAGATTTTGTATTGAGGCATAGATAGAAGCATGGGGATCTAACTTGACAAAAGAAAACCTAAACGTAAACTCTAACTAGTGATTTATTTTAAAAAAAAGAGCAAAACTGTTAAATCGGTTTGTCTTTGTGACAGGTGTCGACTGGGTGATAAATCAAACACAATTCTGTTCATTTCTTTTGTAAAATAACCAAGCTATGAAGGCATGACAACAACAGCACCTCAAGAACACTGGTGTTAAATGGCCTTAAGATAAAAAAAAACAATTACTTAAATACTATTTCACTTGTTATGATGGAAATACAACCTTTGGACTCGCAGAAAAAAAATGATCTTCCATGCCATACTTTCTTTGGAACATACTTTGTAACAAAGCAATCTTCTAATTACATTGCCCTCTTCCCTAATATACAATATAATATTTATGATTTATGATTGCTAATATGCTTTACAATGTAGTAACAGACCTCATAAGGACACCAGAGAAAAGTGTAAAAGATTTTTTTTAAATGGGTCAAACACAACTTCCCCCAGTACAAACATGTGAGCTAATGGACCATTTGCCCCTGGGCTTCTTGCAGTGATATGATGTCATACAAATGCAACTACATGGACGTCACATTTAGCTTTTGATTAAAGGCAACAGACTGACATAACATTGACAATTTAAGAGCGTATAAGCAACATTTAAGAAGTGTTTGTTCACATAAATAAAGAATCTTATTAAGTACCTAACTATGACCAAATCCAGTTATGGAATTTCCTCCATGTTTTAGCCACAGAAATGAACTAAGAAGCGGCAGAGCCCAAGTGTAATTAATACTGAATTGAGGTCGACACAGGACACATTCCTGTTCAACACAAGTCTGAAAAGTGCAATTTACTAATAATAATCCTAGTGCACTCAAGGTGCGCAGACTCGGCTTCAGCAGGTACAGATGAAATAAATCAGATGTATTTCCACAGGCCTCTGTACATGCTGAACACACTTTTATTAAAAGGTCTGAATTTGAAAATATAATTGGCATCCATGAACCCTTTAAAATCAATTATTTTAAATCCTTGTCAAACAATTTGTATCTGAAAATTTTTCTAAAAATATTGTAAAGATGTGCAATTCTTTCATAAAATTGATAATAGCCCATAAGGATAGGGTAAAAGCAGCAGCTATTCAAGACAAAACCTGAAGCCAAAAACGTAATATTGTTTAAAAAAAATCAATAAACAACAATGTCTTCCTTCTGTTTAAACTTGTACTGTACATAAAATGTGTTCACTGTAGGAAAAACAAAGAAATGTTTATTTATACTTTTACCTGTCATAGTACTCAATGTTCAAGTCCTGCAGATACAATCTCTCAATTTTTTAAGGCTTTTTTTTAAACCTTAAGAACAACCTGAAAGAGGTAAGATATAGGACACAATGTCTGGAAATACTACAATAAGACCACATCTCATATGGATCAGCCACGAAAGAATTCATACATCAAGATGCTGCAGCGAGGCCAGCAGACTCCCAGAGGCGACATTAACTTTGAGCTGTGGTTATTTCACTTCTTCACTTCTGCTTAAATATTTGATTTGTTGTCACGAGCACAAAACAGTTGTTTTGTTTGTCTGCTGACTGCAGCATCACAGCATCGTGTTAACAGGGGATGCTGGCATTAATATAGCAAAATAAATTTGGTTTTATATGAGACAGTGTGCACATAAAGGCTGAGTAACAATGAGGACAACTGCAGCAAATAATTTTAAGAGTTCAGGGATTTACTTCCACTGGGGAAGAAAAAACTCACAATCTGGACACCATCTAATCCAAAACATGCATCAAAAGGGAAGTCTCTGAGGAGACTGTTGATAAGATGAAGCACAGAAACTCCAAGGAGTCAATCATAACATTTACTCATATTATTTATAAAGTGTAGAGTGTAACTTTTTTAATGGAAGGTAGTGGCCAAGTACGTACACCTAAAACTAATATCATGACTCATTCGCAATAAGATTTCATTAAAAATGCTAATAGTTAGATCACCCCAGTTTTGAGCAAAGTAGAAATCTAGACTTGACGTCACCTCAATAAGTTTGTTGGCGTGCTCACGGAACACCTGAGCGTACTCCTTGACTTCTTTCTCGTTGCCATTTTTGGCGGCTTCAATCAGCACCAACAAGGGAACGTTGGTTTCCAGGAAGGAGTCGGAGACGTGGTCCATCACTGCTTTGCGCAGCTGTAAAGAAAGACAAACATATAGCACTTGTAGACCTTACATTCCTGTTGTACGTTTAAGGATACCACACAAGCATAATCAAATCTACTTACAAATAACCAAAATCCAATTAGTAGTAAAATTCAGCAACAACAACTCTTTCATAATGTACAGATAGGATTACAAGCATCAAACACCAGAGGAAATATGTACCTGTCTGCGCAGGTCTCTAGTTTTCTTGGTCATCCTGTCAATTGCGGTGTTCAAAGCATCACTTCTGTCTTTACGCCCGGCCTGAAACCAAAAGAGCACAAAGCATTAGGAGACAGACGTGGGGACATTTGTCACATACTGTTAGTCAGAGGGCTGACAACCTGCATTCAGACACTGGCGAAAACAGCAGCAGACCAGAATTAGAATCATGTCACTTCATCAAAATATTCTAAAAAATTTAGCTACTTCAATGTTGTCTTTTTTTTAATCGGGCCCTGTATGAAGAATTACTGCATTGTCAAACTGTACTTCTTTTCACCAATCTTTAGAATCTGATACTATTGCTCTAAAAAAATCTTTTTAAACAAAAACAATGTCTTTGAGATGTGGGTGCATTCTTAAAAAAATCTTTTTTTTGAGGAGAAGAATCAAAGCAAGAAAAACAAAAGTGTTCGGAAGATCAGGCTCTCAACAAAATCAAATTAAAGCAACAAGATGAACAAGAGAGGACAGAGCAGAAAACCTGCTGAGTCTTTGGCATTTTCATCATAGCTTACAATGCTTCAATCAAGTGCAAGACAGCAAACAGATGGTGGCAACACTGACCTTCTACCAACCCCCACAGCACTCATTTCATTGAGGGGTTGAGTACAAAGTTCACCAGACTTTCACATCAGCACCAACCCCCGTTATTTGCACAGGCGTGGTGCAGTAGTACTCGTCCCGTGTTTTCTAATCCTATTTCATTCACGTCTAGCTTCCATTTCACAGGGTTTTAACACCTTTCTTCCCCCGGTACTTGAAGGCAGTTTTATTCTGCGGCATCCTTCAGGGGGGAAAAAAAGCAAAAAGAAATAGAACGTACTTGGGTGTCAATGTGTCAGTTTGTCACCAGCCTCAATGACACAGTTCTATTTGTTTTCCTACAGATCTGTATATATTTTTACAGACAATTTTAAAGCCTTACTTAAAACGTGACGCAGCCAGAGATTCTGAAATATCACAGTGATATAAGTGATATGACAGTGAGTGACTTAAAATGTCAGTGACATTATTAATCCATTTATCAAAACATGAGTCGATGGTTAACTGACTCAACCCCACCTACTGGTTTAATACAATCACAACTTGTATAACTTAATTTACACAATTGCTAAATGAAGACATAACTCGTGATTGACATAACCAAGGTGTGAGACTTGATATATTTAGAAAGTCACTGAAAAGTCCTATTCCAGTGAGTTCCTGTGGCGCAAGCGAAGGTGCTGCCCACATTTCACCTAGTGGTTATACAACAGATAAGGTACAGCTAAGGCGCCAGTGATTGACAGCATGTTGAAATAGAGCAGGATGAACCTGGTTATGGGAGAAATTGAGTATGTTACTGTAGTTTTTTTTTTCAGTTGTTCAAATCAAAAGGAAACAAATAGCCCAATCCAGAAGCTTCAACATTAACAAGTGGGAAACAGTCTCAGAGAATTTGATTTTAATCTCTTACATGTTTAAAGCTTATTTAACTGTAGAGCAGGTGGTCATGCATTACATGCAAGTGCTCAAAAATTAAAGAGCTGCACTCAGGATATGTAAATTATAAATCTAATCTCCAACCACTTATCTTTGCATCACCAGGGCACATTCCTGCGAAAAGGTAACGCACCCTTATACTGGCATTTCAGAACTAAACCTGCTTTGTCATGGCGTATTGTTGGTCCTTTAAGGTCTGCGTACGAGCACATAGTGTGGCATGGCAGGTTGACACAGATTTACAGCTGTGGTTAATTTCAACAGCAAGCTGCTGCAACACCTTCAAGATATCAATATTCTGATGGTGACGAGAAGGAGAGGGCGAGAGGGGAGAGTAGTGGGAGGGTGGGGGCTAAGACTGAGGTGCACAAGCAGTGTGTATGAGGCGGAGAGCAAGTGACTGAGCAAGAGAGTGAGAGGATGTTTGTGTGTGTGGGAGGGAAAAAGAGAGAGAGAAACAGTAGTGATGATCGACGCCAGGCTGCCACCACTCTGTAGCAGTGAGTGGCTGCAACAAAAAGCACAGAATAACATCCCTGACTCCCCGCTCTGCTGTTTTCTCTCTCGCTGCATCTCGGCTCGCAGACGAGATCTGCGCTCACAGCTCTGCAGAGGCAATGCTGTGACTGAGCTGGCTTTGGAAGCAGAAGACTGGCCGCCATCAACAAGTTAGGGTTAAAAGAAAAACAGCCATGAAAGAAGAAGGCTTGATTTTCAATTAATCGTTTCAGCTGACATCGTTGCAGGAGACGGGAAACAAAAGGCTTAGAAGACAGAAAAAAAGGAGAGGGTTTTTTTTTTCCTCTCCCTGGAGTCGAGCTGGATGCAGCTGAACAACTTAACATACATTATTTTTTTTAAGACAAATATAGGATGGAGGAAAACACTGAACCTTTTCTTTGAACTTGGATTTTAAAGGGACTATTTTAAAGGATCATCACTGGACATGGAATTTCATATTTTGTTTCATTTGTGTGGGCTTAGAAGTGCTTTATTTCCAAAGAGGCTGATTCCTTTTGTGCTTACTCAAAAGGGTTTTTTCCCTTTGGATTTTTCTTCCATCTGGTTGCTCCAAGAGTCTGCGGGAAAGGACAGTTGAATGCAGCCTCCGATGTGCACAAAAGAATGGGTAAGTTAGTCCCTTTATACTGCCGGTTGAGACATGAATAAGGAACACAAGGAAGAGCGAAAAAGGCTCGGGACTAAAAAGCTTCTCAGTCGCGACTATTTATCCCAGTTGTCCTTCATTTTTCCATTCTAAAAGATGCATGCACTTCATTGCAACAATCATGTAAATAAATGTGTGATTGAAAAAACAAAGTGAGAAAATTCAAAGGTGAGAGCATAATTTAGTTTCGAATAAAAGTGGCAAAAATGATGAATGGGCGGCAGCAAGCAGCAGACAAGATTTGCCAAATACACGCCACATTAGAAGGCACAAATAATTCCATCTAATTGTTAAATCTAATTACTAGATCTTTTGATGAATAATCAGTGCATAAAATCAGGACGTAAAAGAAACCTCATCTTCGCCGAGAAAGTTGCCAAAAAATTTAAACCAGCGATTGTGTGCAAAGTATTACAGGGCACGCAAAACAGCAGAATCCCACATGAATAAATAATGTCTGCCGTGCAGAAATGAGCTTTTCTGCCTCACTGTCCATTTTCTTATCTTTGAACCCACCCAGGTTTCCATTCAAAGTGGCCATTGGTGGGACCTGCACCAGAGGCTCTGTGTCTGTGTGTGATCAGCATGCTCCTTTTGTGCTTGCTGCCGCCTGCAACATGCACAACTTGCCCCCAAAAATGCCGCTGTGAGGACCTGCAATTCTACTGCGACACCCAGGGTCTCCAGGCGCCCCCAGATGGTGTAGACAAGGGGGCCCTGGGGCTGTCCCTACGCCACAATAGCATCACTGAGCTCAGCCCTGATCAATTCTACGGCTTCAGCCAGCTCACTTGGCTTCATCTAGACCACAACCAGATCACCACAGTACAAGAGGATGCCTTTCAAGGGCTGTACAAGCTAAAGGACCTTAACTTAAGCTCCAATCGAATCACCAAGTTGCCCAACACAACCTTCATCCACCTCATCAACCTCCAGATCTTGGACCTGTCCTTCAATCAGATGACATCGCTGGAACCCGAACTGTTTCATGGACTAAGGAAACTCCAGATACTCCACCTTCGCTCCAACATGCTTCGAACCACACCTGTTCGAGCATTCTGGGACTGCAGAAGCCTGGAATACCTTGGCCTGAGCAACAACCGTCTTCGAAGCCTAGCCCGTAATGGGTTTGCAGGACTCATAAAGCTTAAGGAGCTCCACTTGGAGCACAATCAACTGACCAAGATCAACTTGGCCCATTTCCCTCGCCTTGTTGCCCTACAGTTTCTCTACCTGCAGTGGAATAAAATCAGCAATCTCTCGTGCGGCATGGAGTGGATCTGGACCACCTTAGAGAAGCTAGACCTCACAGGAAATGAAATTCGAGTTCTCACACCTGACGTTTTTCAGACTCTGCCAAATTTAAAGATTTTACTGCTGGATAACAACAAACTAGGCAGTCTGGATCCCCAAGTCCTGGATATGTGGCAGTCTCTTGGCACTATTGGGCTGTCGAGCAACCTCTGGGAATGTACCAAAAGGATTTGCTCCCTGGCTACTTGGCTGAGCAATTTTAAGGGAAGATGGGAACATTCCATTCTCTGCCATAGTCCAGAATATGCTCAAGGTGAGGAGATACTTGATGCCGTATATGGATTCCAGCTTTGTCAGAACTTTTCTGCCCCAGTTGTTCAAACCGTTAGTACAACAACAGATGCTTCTACAGCTACAGAGATCAAAAGCTCCTCATTTGGAATTATGCAGCCAACTCCCACACCAGACTATGCAGAGGATTTTGGGAGCTTTACCACAGTCACAACGACCACGACTACAACACAAACAGCACCCACTGCGCAAGCCACTACTTTCACAGTGGAAGAGGCAGCTGTGACGGATGACTTCTCATCAATGGACAACACTGTTATGACTCATAGGGTTATAATTGGGACCATGGCCCTCCTATTTTCATTCTTTTTCATCATTTTTGTTGTGTATATCTCACGGAAGTGCTGCCCTCCCACCCTGCGCCGGATACGCCACTGTTCAGCTATACAGAATCGCAGACAGATGAGGACCCAGCAGCGGCAGCCTATGGCAGATCTGGCCACACAGGTACCCTATAATGAATATGAGCCCAGCCATGAGGAGGGGGCACTTGTGATCATCAATGGCTATGGGCAGTGCAAGTGTCAGCAACTGCCTTATAAAGAGTGTGAAGTATGAACTCTTATTTATTCCTAGAGCATACAGTTTTCCATTTTGACCATTTCCAATGATACAGGGTTTGCTTTTGTGATTTTTTTTTCCAGTTTATGTAAAAAGGTTACTTTCTACGAGTATTGATCTGAGAATATACAAGAAAACTAGAATGCTACAGTGACGGGGATAGATGTGAACGTTTAGGGATGGAGTCGTGATAGTCACAAATTTATTTTTCTATGAATGCAAATATGTTCATATCAGGCAGGGGGCAATCATTTTAAACAAAAAAAAAAATTGTAAACTGTGAGAATTGTCTCATTGTCATCTCTATATTCCGCAGCACAGAGGGAAGACACAGGTGAATGGCCCCATGCATATAAACACAATAAGGATCGTGATTTGTGTCCAATTTCTTTAACACAGTTGATGTATAAAAGTCATGTTTCTAAATGCACCATGAACATTGCAAATTGATCACTCAAACACCGGGTACATAAAAGGTTTATAGTTTCACTGTTTTCTTTTGGGGAAACACGACACATTAAAGCTGCTAAGACCAAATTGATTTCAGAGTTGAAATTTATAAAATAAATGTTTAATTGTTTTGTATCTAAATAAAAGATATCTTAAGAAGGGGCTTATTTGAATCATATTTGTTTTGCCAACATAGACAACAACCTTCTATTAAACTATAACAGTCTTGGACCTTTTGCAGAAAGTATTTTGTGTAGATTATCCAAAAAATAAAGTCTTCATTTGTGTTCCTTCAACAACTTTTTTTTTCTGTGTGCAAATGCATCTAAAAGCCTGTACTAATCATAACACTGCCAGAATGGTAAATTTATATTCAATTAGATTAATTGGAAAAAATGACCTCTTTCATCAGATGTTAGCTCATAAATGCAAAACTGTTTTGCAGCCAAAGCTCACATTGTTAAGATATTGGAGCTCCCATTTACACGAGCTGACTGCCACAAATACCTTTCTAACATGTGGGACTGACTCGGCATTGTACTCCACAGCTTAATATCTTACACTACAAAGCAAAGTACATTAATGTCTTTTTGACCTTGGACATAGAAACATTCAGGCTTTAAATGTCCCGTAGTTTGAACACTGAATCCCCAAATGACAGGCACACTGTGACAAGAACAACTACATCTAATAAGTATGGTCGGGTGAATTTCTCTTATAAATGAGGAACGACACAATGTTTGAGATGGGAAAGAACAACTAAAAAGACAATGAAGAGTGCAAATACCAACCAGAAGAGCTTTTTCCTGAAAATTAAACCTTTTCCCTGTAGCCTGGCCTCCTAAATGATTGTACTCTAATCAGGACTGACAAGACCAAGATTGAACCAATTAGGACAAGGCAAAAGAAATCTAATATTCTGTCACCCACCTCAGTGATCCAGCAACACTTAGCTGGTTCAGCTCCTTAAAATAGTTATATAGAAACACTGTTCAACAAGTTCAAAATTGTTTTAGTGCTTACATCTTGGATATCACTTTTGTAATTTCAATAAAGTAATTTTTTTTCAGTTTCTCAACTGAAAAAAAAATGTTGAAGAAGTTCCTGGGTTAGCAGTTACAAATGTCAAGTTCAATTGTGGTTAATACCCTAAACGCAAATGGAGGACCAGTAATCAGCAAACAGCAGGCCTGGGTCAGGAGACATTTGTATGCAGCAGAGAGGGGATGTGCATTAGCATCAGACTAAAGCTGCTGCCGCAGCTCCTCACTTCTTTGTGTCCAGTTTGGTAGTGGGGGCAGGATGAGGGGGAGGTGTAAGGAGGAATTGATGGTTGCACAGAAAAGAGCAACTATGGTCTGATGTCGTAGTTCATCAAAACCAATGAGGATCTCTCTCACTGGGTTAAGAGGCAAAAAAAATGGTGGAATGATTAATGTGGACTTGCAACTCCTGAGTCTTGGAATACACACACTCTACCGCAACACCACATGGTGATGGCCTTGTCAACGTTCACTGAAATGGATATTAATGCAACAATCGGGAAATAAGCCCCTAATACAAAACACTGCCCTACAGTTTCATTTCAGAAAATAATAGTAACCACTGTTGCTGGGGTAGAGGTGAGAAGTAGCCAGGAGTAATAGCAGATCTGACTGGAACCCTCTAAACAAATGTTGGCCAAAATTATTTTCTGCAAATACTCCAAGAATGCATACAAAGCCTCGAAAAACTAACATCTTAATTGAAAACTTTGGATTATATTGCCTACCAAAGCTGTGCATCTCCTTTTTTGTTGAATTTGACTTAACTCTGCTAGAAACCAACTTTAATTTTGGCCCTTTAAATCTGTCTTGCATGTTCAAAAGTCAAAATTGAGTTGAATTTCTAAATGTCATTCAGCATAACACCTTGGAAAAACTATTTTTATGGCACCAAGAATGGAGTTATGTGTAAAATTCCAATAAACGTTTTGTCAATAATTTGAAAGTTCACCATTTAACGCTACCATTGTGTTGAGTAACTGAGAGTCCACACAATTTGTAGAATAATGCATCCCTTTGCACTCTGAATCTTTGTAAAATGTTTTGTTTACTCTTGTCCATCTATAGCCTTGGTCCTTCGTTGCTCAAAAATAAAAGATTAAAAATAAAAAAATAAATAAAAACACAAAAAAGTTAACCAACATTTTGCTCACCAAACCTTTGTGAAAACTGAATGCTTTTCTCTTCCCATTCCTTTTGTATTGTAAACTGTACATTTTCACATCTGTATATTGGAAAAGATTGTGCCAAACAGAGAAAAAAAAACTCGCTTCCCCCTCAAATCATATATTTTTTAAATAAAATGGTTATAATTTACAGAGTGTTTGCCACATGATGGATGCTTACACCATTGCTGTATATAAATCAATATACTGTTCAATCAACAACTCTGAAATACAGATTCTGTCAACTATCACACAGTGCACTTATCTGGTAATTATTGTCAAGGCAAACGGCTTCAATCGATACAATGAAAGTCAATTCTGAATGATCCTTGAGTGACCCTTCATACATTACATCAATGCTGACATTGTCTCAGGTTCCAAGGTGATGGGTAATGACGACATTGTCATAAAAAAGATAACGCATTAAGTCTTGAACTTAACATTTGTTCTCAATTATGACTGTTTCCAATATTAGATTAGAAAACACAATAATGAATTGAATTTTTCACCTACAGCTTGATATGCTTTGTTGAAATCAAAATATTGGTAACATAGTCTCTAATTTTATCGACATGAGATCCCCACTTTGTACTCTTTCCACAATAAGACTATTATATCGTATAAATGCAGACCACAAAAAACATTTTAGGAAAACAGTGTTGAGCACCTGTGGTAGCCCCATGCCAAGAAAGAGTTCTTAGTTCCATTTTGAGAAGGTGATACAGACATACATGTTTTCTTGTATTAGAAGAACATATTTAATTGAACACAGTTTCTCATTTTGTATCTGCAGTTTAAAGCCATATCATATTCCATCCACTATGTCTAAAAAACATCAAAAATCTTAAAAAGGTGAGAGGAAATATTAAATGTTACACTGTCACTGCTTGTTTCCTTCTGCTAGCTCTGATGCATGTAATGTCACATTTTATCATGGCTGAAGGGGGAAAAAAAGCATAAAGAAACTGGCAGTTGACAGCTTCCAATTGACAGTGATATAAAGCACATTTTTGCCAAGTTGAAAAACCTGAGTGCAGCTTTTAATTTCTAATAAAAGTACATTTCTTGAGTAGCATTCCGTGTATTTGACACATTCTTTGTCAAAAACATGTTTCTATATTTCAAAAACACTAGTGAGTGACAAATGGCAGCACTAGTGTAAGTTGCAAATACAAATTTATAAGTTATAAAAGAAAACCCTCAGCAGCATCTGCTGAGAAGGAATCTGTGCTTAGTAATAATCTATGGATAAGTTTTTTGTGCTTTTTACATTGGAGTAAAACTGTAATGTCTATCAGGACATCGATGATAACTGTCCAATCAGTTCTGATTTAAATTAAAATGACACACACTTAAGAACATCCCCTAAAGAGGCAAGTTGTTCTTTAAATGTGTGTCACAGGGGTCTTAACATGGAAATGCTGATGACTGACTCTCTGGTTTATGTTACAATACTAAAAAAAAGTTTTAAATCTTTTTTTTTCGTCTATAAGAATACATTTTCAGTGAGGAATCAGAACGGCCTGTACGGACGCATTTAGCTCTTCAGGTTCAGCTTCTTTTTTTTGATGAGGCCTACAGAAAACACATAATTAACCTACAGAGTGTACACAGGCGGAGGAGGCACTAAACTGATGAGTCTGACTGTGAGGTCTAAGTAGTCTGGAGGGTTCAAGGACTCAGAGCTCATGCGTGCCTCAGGTATCCATTATAAGACCTCCAATAAATCCAGTCAATGCCCGGGGAGAGTCTACTGATATGGAGTCATCAGCAAAATTTAAATCTCACAATATATTCATTGGTAAATACATTGGGTTCTATCTGATTTCCTTTTTGTTTGGGTTAGCAGAAAATACAATAATAGTATTAATCTCAAGGATCACTACAGGTGACAGTGGTTGCCATTTTAAGAAAACTCCACCTGCCCTGATGCAATCGTGCAGTTTGTCGAGGCACACCTCAAATACAGTCTGTTTAGAAAACTGAACAAAGGGCAAGAACATCTATCTGGAAGAGCTCATCAAATTACCTTAAATTCACCAGCAAGAGATCAAGGGCCAGGTCTGGAAAATGTTGCCTGACAGGCTGTTACGGACAGACTTGTGTTTTATGGAGGCTGTAAATATACGTAAAGCCTTAGGGACACTAAATCTTGTCCCTGTTACATTGTGTGCAGTGCAATTTGTTTTAATTATGCATTTAGATGAGATTACAACGAGATAAATTTAACCCCTTTCACTTTGGCCTTGTGTGAGGTCTAGTGGTTGAAATTGGTTCAGTTTGGTCATGACATGAGAAGCTTATGTTTCACTAAAATCACTGACTGGTGTATTTCTTTCACAAACTCTCCACAATGATGTTGAATCTGAGGTGTCTGTAATCTTTGAATTGTTCAGTGATTTTGCTTAACCCGTCATGTTGAAGTTAAGAAAAAAAAAACTCTCGATATCAGAAAATTGAAATGAAGAAATATTAATGGGCCTGCAGTCAGTGGGTTCACAGTTCATTTTACAGGGAATTATTCATAATGTTTTGCCCTGTCTAACCAAGCTTTATGCACATCTTGAGAAAAATACAGTATTGAAAACAACAACATTAGCTGAGGGACCAACTGTAAAGTCATGTGGTTCTGCTGAAACAAGCAGAATGGTGTGTGTGTGTGTGTGTGTGTGTGTGCTGCAGCTACCAGTTAATTCTTGATTCTCCCACCTACATTTTATAAAATATTATTGGTAAATTTAAACAAAACTTTATCTACTGCCAGGTATTTTTAGTCCGTGTAGTGTAGGTTCTATATGAAGAATTCAGGGCATTATAACCAACTCTACTCTGTGTGAGGAAAGTGGGTGCAAAGGGGATATATCTTGGAAATTATTTTGGGTGTTGGTTTCAGTCAATTACCTGTCTAAACGAGTTGTCTCTTCAGTCATGGTCAGATTCTGTGACCATGATTTATTAATTGACAGAGAAGAAGTACAATTGTGTTTACTTGGGAAAAAAAAATCATGCTTAAAAAAGTGCATTTTAATGAAAAAACTGAGGTACAGAAGACAGAGCTACTGAGGCTGAATGTAGAAAATCCACTATAAACAACGTAAGTGAACCAAATATCACGGGTCTTCCTATGACGCGCCGATTGTCCTGTTTCTGCGGACGTCCAAACGATAATGCGTCACTTGAAGACACGACAAATTTAAATGTCAGGAGCCTAATATGTCATAGTAACCTAGCATTGCTCTCTTATGTAAAGCAAACCCCTGACAGCAGCTGGGAACAAGAGATGCATTATTAATAAAAAGTGGCAGAAACAGTTAGACTCTGCACATACCATGCCAAACCGTCTTGACAATATAGAATAATTGAGGTCATACTTTGTGGCAGTGCTGGGCCAACATTACCCTCACCCGCTTTTCCCCTTCAACGGCTGAGTGCACAAGTTCTCATCGTATTAAAGGGTGATCTCGATACACTGTAGTGAATGCAAATTCCTACTCAGGGATTGGAGTGGGAAACAGTAGTACAACAAATGTATGCACCTTCCATGTTGACAACAAAAAAAATTCCTTCCATGTCCAACCTGAGTGCAGTCATCTGAGATGGCCATAGAAAACAGCAGTGTACCGGTTATGGTTGGTACAAAAATGTTGTAGGGTGAAAACAGGTCAACATAACAGTCTCTGACACGAGTTTATTTCATCCATGTTGTCCAGGTAACCTTTTATGCTGAAGCACCTTCCGTGTCTGCTTTCACACATTCAGTACAGCCAACAGACTCAACTATTTTAGTGATTCGGAATTTATTTCTTTTATAGCTGAAGCTGTAATAAGGCTGAAAAAGATGCACTCGTTCTCAGTATGAAGTCCTGGCATTGAGTTAAAGATGCAGGCATATTTAACAGTAAATTATTAATGGCCAACTTTCAAAGGCAAAGCCAAAGACAGAGCGGCAGCTTCCCAGCAGACATGCAGAAGACACACAGCAGGCCCCGTGCTTTCTGTGTGAACAACAAAGGTGCAAGAGACCCAGCGCATCAACAAAGTGGATGTCACGCACAGCACAGGCAGCCACTGTGGCCGAGGCGTAACATCTGCTTATGGCACTGAGCCAAAACCAGCTACCTACACCGACTATATCAAACAACAGGTCTTCTCATCCAAGTGAGAAGAAGTGTATGAGATCACATGGGGGCTATTATAGGACTTGGCCATCTATGAGAACTTCAAAGACCTCAGACATTTTGGAAAAAAGGAATGCAACCTTTCTTTCAAGAGACAGTATTAGAGAAGTTTACAGTCATTTGCACCAATCTAAAAATAAAAACAACTCAATAATAGTACAATAGAAATGATACCATTTTTGTCAACCTGGAAAAAACATCTCTCAACAGAGGTGGTGGTTTGAGACACAACCTTTCATCCACCTTCAAAGCCCTTTCGGGAACAATACCCAAAAGATTCCACGCCCAAAATCGGTTTCACACATCACAGAGGCTTGTGGCCAAAACCACTCCCACAATGATGATAACGGGCCATCAACATCCACCCAACGACTGGTACCACACTTCCCAGGTAACCCCAGGTCCATTAATAGGAGGGACCTGAAACGCCCCTTACTCCTCACAGGATAGAACTTCTGTTACTCCCCACTATATATGTATTTAATGTCCAGTTGTCTAACTTAACTCTTTAACCTTGACAATGACCTAAACAACTGAGAACCTTCAGTGACAGGAATTGTACCATGTACCAAGGTCTTACAATCTTTATTCGCACCTTGACTCAGGTTAAGCTTACCTAAGGTTTGTTCAGGTCCTGCACTCACACTAGAGGTTTTTGATCCAGTCATGCTCTACACTTTCTCTACACAATTTCCATTAGTACTCCAAAATTAATATTTTCTGCAATTCATCTAAGCAAGAACCATCTTAAGAGGGAATATTTCTGCCATCAAGTCAATTTTGCAGATTCTCTCAAAAATCTCCTGGGTGCGTTCCAGTGACAATGCATGGAGCATTAGGCCGAGTGCCAGGACGAGACAGAATAAATTTAGGTGCAGAGAGAACACCAATTTGCTCACCTTATTAAGCAGGCTGGCTTAGGCCATTGACCGGTTCTCTGCTAAAACAAATACTCTAGCTGGGCAGCCATGCAGCCGCTCCTAAAAATTGGACCATGTAGAAAGTTATACTTTATAGAAGCCAGGTTTTTCTTTTGGCTTAGGAACGCAAGGAAAATAGTTACACTATAAATAGCAAATAATGGGTATTATTTGAACAGGCAGGGATTAACTGAAGGCAGATTGACATTACAGTCCTGCATATGAAATATAATGTAATTAATGTGTCATTCATCTGTCAATCCGTGATTGCTAGTCATAGGCAACAGTACATAGATTTATTATGTTGGGGCGGATGCATTATTTCTTTGTGATATTAGTTCAACATCTACTGTGAGGACAGCGCAACCATTTGGTCATTAGTTTTTTAGCAACAAGAACGGACAATAAAAAGAAAGACATTGACATGATTTTTAACATTTGAACTATTAATAGGCACTAATTTCTTTTTTTATACAGAGTAAAAAGATCAAAAAATGTGTCAGAAAATTGCATTGCCATTTGGAAAACAAGAAATTGAAAAGAGCCTTTTTCACAATCTGTTGTGTTGGACCCCCTGCAGATTCCAGTCTGCAGGATAAAAGCCAAAAGTTCCACCAAATAATCAAATAATGCCTGACTTCCAAAAGTGTTTTTCATTGTTTGTGAAAAAAAACTCAATGGCTGACCAAGATAGAGAGGTTGTTGGCCTGTGGATTAAGACGGGAGGGGGATAGTAAAACAAAAGAGAAGTAAAGCAAAGGTAAAAAAAAAAAAAAACTCACATTGCCCATGTACTCGGACAGGAGGTCCTGAAGAGCCTGCCGCACAGAATTGCATTCAGCCACGATGCGCTCCCTGCGGTCATCACGTGTGCATGAAGAGTCGGCCATAAGGGCAGCACCACTGATAATGCTCTCAAGTCGCTCCTCCAGGGAGGGTCGGAAGCGCTCCTCAGTAAACGCCAGAGGGTCCACGATGATTTGTTTCTGTGAATAAAGGGCAGAGGGGAAATTACACAGGGAGAAACGGAGCCAAAAGTCATGGTGACATACTGATTTCTCCTTCTCCAAAACCCAAGGAGAGAAGTCTGAGGAGCACGTGGGAGGTGGATTTGACGAGACTGACATTCTGGATGGAAACCTTTTAGGAACAGCGGTGGTGTGATTTATTTTTGTGTCTGTGTGACACCACACTTCAGAAATTTCTTAATGAAAGCTGTATCCAAATAACTGTTTTCAGAAGAAATATATTTTTCTTCAATAAGTGAAATAACTTGTTGGGGAAAATAAAATATAAAGAAATTGAAAACAAATTTAGGTTTCATTACCCGTAATTACAAAAGAAATGAGAAGAACTTTTATAAGTAATTATGTAACAAAATTTCTTTTCCCCAGATAAATACATGCCATTGCCATTACTTGTAACCAAGGCAACAGAGGATTTGAGAAATACTTTGTATTTCAAAATAAGCAGAATAGAAAAAAAGTTTAATGCTTCACATTTATTGTATTAATGACATCAAACATTAGCCCTGTCCAACACCGCTTGCAAACTTGACAAGAGAAGAAAACTTTGTTGGGTTTGCAAAGACAAGTAAAATAATGGACTTGTTGCTCTCAAAAAGGGATTTCAAGGACTACTGTAGACCTGCAGTCCTGCCACACGGATCTAAAGCAAACAACATATGGACATAATGTGTTTTAGCTTTGAATAAAAATCCACTATCATTTGTTAAATGTCAGAACAGTGGTCCCCAACCACTGGGCTGGGGACCGGTCCGTGGGTGAACTGGTGGTGGGTTGCAGAGAAATAATGTTTCCTTTTGGCCCCATCTGTCTATTACTTCCACTTGATCCATACCCATATCAACAAAAGAACTGACCAATAGAATGGCTAGGATTCCATCATCAATAAACTCAAAATGATGCAGAGTCATTGATACAAGATTCTAACTTTTTGTACTGGTCTGGTAGCAGAAAGTTATAGGCACTTGAGAAATCCTGGTTGTGCCCATGCATAGTTAATTCAGGTAGGAAGATTTTATAGGTAGGGAAATATTTCCAAACATCGGAAATTGAATTTTATTAAGGGGTATTTATCTGTAACTTAATGACCGGTCCGTGAAAATAGAAAGAGGCATTTAATTGGTCCGTGGTGCAAAAAAGGTTGTGGTGCACTGGTGTAGATCATTTCCTTGGTCATTCTCAGAAAAAGTTACTGATTTTTCTCTTTTTTGATTTCGGCATGTTAGGAAAGAGAGGGGAGGGGGGAGAATGAGAGATAGAAAAAGAGAGAGCACCTTTAAATGTCTGATTCCACAAGGCCATGCCTGCTCCGTGCTGAAACTGTTTGACATTCAAGAGGGGTAACTGCAGGAGGTTAAGATATCACTGTGATGCCTATGGTAGTGAAAGAAAGAATTATTCTTTCTCTATTGGGTACTGGGCTTCTGCTGGTTTCTTATTACTAAAAAAAATAAATAATAAAAAAAAGAAAAAATTCAACAACTCGGAACATTGGACTCTATCACATCCACCGCCAACCCCCTCCATTCCGTCTCATCTGACCTCCTCTGCTTGCGTGTGATATCACCATGGCAACAGGCACAAGAGAGAAAGAGAGTGAGAGAGACACGGAGGACGATACGGTGGGGGAGTCATGCTAATTTTGCCACGCTCTTCAAGGAGGTAGTCAGCAAAAGGTCTGCATTCAGGACCTGAGCGATTTATGTCATCTGCAGTGAACAAATGGGTAATGAGTACCACAGCTGATCTTCTACACAGCATTGTTGTCACTTTTTCACAGGTATTTGACATAGCTTGTTCCTTAGCATACACAATACAGTAACATATGTCAACCATGGACTTCCTGTGACTATTGCCCAGTGGTCACAGCTGAGGGTTATCATCTAGCATCTGTAACAGGGGTTTGTACAACAGTGGGAATAATTGATGTCCTGGTTAAAATGGTCTTGGATCATTTTCACTCCAACATACAAACTGTGACTCCGGGAATGTTCAGGGGCATGCAGACATGAAGGGACCTGCCTTCGAGACAAGTCTACCTACCAGGGGAACTGGTTCAGTGAGTGCTCTGCAACTTGTCTCCACACAAACACTGGAACTCAAGTGTTAGATTCAAACAATTGTGAAATTCAGCAAAAAGTCACAGATATTTCTACTGTGGTTGCATTTTCTGTAGGTTTGCCTTGTGTTACTAAAGTTAACAAATCACCTTTGCACCAATATTATACAAAATGCCCTCCAATCGGCAAAACAAAAACTTTAAGGCATTAAAACTATCTGAGCACAAAAAAAAAATAAACCAACTTTCTTTGTGACTCACATCAAAATTGTTGAGGGCGTAGGCAAGCTCTCCACCTCCAGCGGGCTGACTGAGGGCCGAGTCTTCAGTGGCAGTGGCCTGAGCTGCATTGGAGATTCCAGAGACTGCATGCTGCAGCTGCTTGTAGATCAGGTCACGGTTGGCCTTGTAGGCAGCCACGTCAGGGTGCTGCAGGCAGGCACGGGACGCTGTGTACAGCATGGGTATGTTTCTCTGTAAAACTCCACGAGCGGCAGCCATCTGGTCCTTGTGTTGGACATCTTTAAGTTCCTGCCAGAGTAGGTTTATGAAAGAGTCAAGACCATATTTTTATTCAATGGTGCGTAAAGGAAAACAAACAGAGACGGAGTTCGAGTGTATTTTGATTTTCAAACAAAACCAAAAAAAGTCTTCTAGTCCTTGTGGGGACAGCTAAGTGTGGCAGGCTTTGTTCTGGATGACCCAGATCTTATTCCTTCCCCTGAAGTGCTAATCAGGCCACTATGATACGTTTCTACAACTGAAGGTGTTGCTTTACAGGCAGCAATGCTGTATTGCAATTAAATCGTCAATAAAGGAGGTGGAGATGGTTGGAACAGATTTATGATCTGAAATACAGCTTGTATTAAAAAACATAAACAGCTTCGCTTAATGAAACTATCGCTGGGCTGAGAAATCTTAATGTCTACGCCTGAGCTCCACAGTCTTCATTTAATAACAGGGAACGATTGTAATTTCTAAAATGTATTTCATATATTGTCAATACTAGATGGCAGATGATGTGATTATGACATGGCCTATTCTTTCTTACATTACGGAGTAATTTTTTTTTCTCCAGACTTGGTATTGATGGAAGCAAAGTCAGGCCACTGTGTTTTCGCTAAATCCTTTCAATAAACTCAAGGTCTGCACTGCGTGGTGGCCAAACCATGTGTGAAAATGCTGACTCATGCACCGTGGAGAACTCTTTTAGCACATTTTCACCCTTTTGATGTACAAAATATATTCATGTATTCAGCCACAGCTGTCACTGGCGAGGGCAAATATAAGGAAACACTGATGGGCAGTGGTACGGATCAGAGGTTTTTTTTTTTTAACCACAGCCATTTAACGTAAGTAAAATAAGGACGTGATCCCCTAAGCTTCTACATTGTACAGTCAAGTGAGTGACATTCAATAAAACCTGAAAAGAAAAGTCATAAGTTAATTGTTTCTAAAGACAAGGTCAGCAGAGTCATCTTGAGTATTATGTGAATCAATGTTTTTTTTTACTTTCCCACAGGCTCTGGTCAATTTATCTCATTACACCACTTCAAGTTATTCCTCAGAGTCCTCAACAACATTGAATAATTCCCAGCCGTTCAAGCCTTTAAATTTCTGAACTAAACAGTTAAGATTTGAGTCTATATATATGTATTTATAATACAGTGTATATAAAAGGATTAACTATTTATGCTCACATATACATATACAGTTCAAGCTAACTGCCTCAACACCCAAAAGGTTTAATGTATGCTTCAACTCTTAGCCTGAAGGCAGCTTACAACAAACTTTGGAAACAGTAATGGGATATACTTATACATAATCTTTACATATCCACCTTTTGGAATTTGGTTAGTTTTATATTTTGGTTCCAGACACATACTGAAATGTCCTATTTATTACTGTTAGATTACCTTGTCTACACATGATTAATTATGCATTATTTTACACAGCTGCATTGTACCTAAACACACATTATTTATAGTTAGCCTTAAGAATGTAAATCCAACGAGAAATACACTAACAACGTCTTACACCGAGTGGAAAACATTGCCAAAGCTTGTAACAATAAAAACATAATACACTTTTGTAAAATATGTGTGTCTATATATTTCCAGCCCACCTTTGCACACTTGGTAATTGATTGTTTATACACAGACTGTTCAGGCTCTTGCCTGCCTTCATAGTTCTTCTCAATTTAATCTAAAATTCCATTTGTTGCCATAAGTGGCAATCCACCAAAAGCTATTTATAACTTTCTATGAAAAAAAAAAAAAGACGGCTGCTTTAACCTGCCTCTTTCTTACCTGCTGTCTCTTTGCAGCCATCATGTTAAGCTTGTCCACTTCTGGTTTCAGTGCCTTGTATTGGATCCCCAGGTCCTGCTCTGTTCCTGCATTACGCACTTTAACCAGACTGTCCTCCACCTGAACGGACATACACGGAAAAAGGTTGTCAGAGCCCGGAAGAATAGAAAGGTCAGGGACGGCTAGAACTAAAGTCCGTGGTAGAACATATCCTGACCAGCCAGGACACATTTGATACAATATCTTTTTTTCTGCTGGAGTGTTCTTGGTTGGTTTTATGCTTGCAAAAAATGCAAATGAATACAATTCTGACCAGTTTCAGTTGCAGCAGAAGCTTGTAGACGTCAGACATGTCTGCCAACACCAGCAGATGTGTGACCGCCGAGAGGAGGGCTCTGGCAGCACGAACCATGTTGCCCCGCTTCACAGAGGAGCAGGGGTCTTCGGCAAAATCTCCAGAAGCCTGGCGCATGGACTCACCTGCCAATCATTGACAAAAACAAACATCAACAATTTAGACCATGTTCTATTTTTTTTTTACTTTTAATTATCAATATTAAGTATGAACCATAAAAAGAATAATATAAGGGCATTGTTCTGACTCAACAATTACATGAACCTGCAAATAAAAATCAATTAATTTTGAGACTGAAGAGATTGAATTTGACAGCTTGTATTTTCATTTGACTCAAAGTTATTTAGTAACTTATTCAGGTAATCCGCTCTGCAAGAATACAAAAAAATCAGCTTCTGCAACCCGCCAACCTCAGTTCTGACCCCATACGAGAACATTATTCAAAGTCTCTGCCAGGGCTTTAAACCAGTTCAAGGAACAGAACTTCAACATTTTGTTCCGTAACAGAAATGTTTATTAAAAATATATATATATAGCAGTAACCCGTTCATAATAGTTTTAATTGGTTATTTATAAATCGTATATAAAACGTTTATTATTTTTTGTTCAGAGATTCTATTCCAGAACAAAAAAAAAAAATCTGATTCTGGACCATCTTGGCTAACTCTGGTCACCATGTGTCCCACAGGTCAGTGGAGTAACACAAAGACAAGCACACCTTTTCAATGTCCAATAATTTTAGCTTGAAAAAAAAATGGACATGCATGTGGTCTTCCAGTTTGCAGTCATGACAAAAGGCCTTTCTGTCTGGTCTGTCTAGTACTGGGCTTTGTCCTACATTGTGTCCGGTTCTCTGCACAGTTGACTGGGCACACAAATGGGCTTTGTAGGCTGACATTATGAGCGTGAGCCAAATCCGTTGACACTTTATTTCAGCGCAAGCACAGAAGGTTGTTGTGTTGTCACACTCATCACAGAAGAAAAAGTCATTAAAGCATCAGCCAACATACACATGGACTAGAGAAGTCTATTCTCCAGGGTGATGATGATGGGGTACTTGTTAACTTTTTCATTGCCTTCTTTCTTGCTTTTCAGCAGGATTTGGTAGATAACGATAATTTGTTTGTACACGAAAAGTTTTTTTGCCCTGTCAGCTGTGGTTAGCAGAGGAATAGTTAGTATACAGTACTGGCGGCAGCTACAGAAGCCTGTGGGCAGCAATTACACTACCTTAAACACAGTGGCACAAAATCTTAACTACTACTAAAAATTTGTCATAAAGAAAGTCATGAAAGATACCAATATAACATGCTACAGAGCAGGGGAGTCGAACTCAATTTCACTGTGGGCCACAATTGAAAACTGGCTTCAAGTCATGGGTCAGACTGAATATTTATTGACAAAAAAACTGTAAAATTTTTCAGATTCTCCAGATATATAATGCGGTGCTAAGGCCTCTTGGGGCTCCTAGCAAAATATCGCAGGGGCCCCCACCCTATCAGTACCCCCTAGTGGCCACAACCCCAAGCAACTGCCTGTGTGGCCTTTATTCGAGTGTCGCTCCAAAAAAAATGTTGTGAACATTGAATCTGTAATAGCCGGGCCTGAGTTTGACAACTGGTTACATATGTTTCTCACAATTCTAAATGATGTTTGTTCCCAATCTTTTAATTCACAAACCATGAACTGAAAACCATTTCGCTAGATTTACATATTTGCAAATTATTATCGGCAACTGTTAAGTTCTTATCTTGATTAGTATTTGACTATGTAAAAATATAAATTCAGTGGTTCGAGAACTGCAGCCCTAAAAAGTACATATTTTCAAAGCAATATAGAAGAGGTGATTAATTGACCATTGTATTTTTTTTAATTAGCAAGTGCTCTTGTTTTATGTCCCGTTTTATTTAAAGTCTTACGATTTTACGATCCGATCACATAATGTCAATTTTCCTTTCAATAATGGGGAAAAAAAGGCAATTATTATAATAATACAATTTCACAGTCGTTAGCCCGATATCCAGAAAATGGCGAGCAGAGCAGAGCAGTCGTACGTGACTGACAACACAGCGTTCAAACACAGTTCACACCTCCAGGCTGTTATTCCCTCTGTTGACAAATCAATAAGGCCATTTTGAGGGCGCAGATAGTGATCAGTTCTCCCTTAATAAACTTCAATCCATCTCATGTTCACCTACAGCCCACCAAGTAAATGATGAGATGATTAAAATGCATTACATACAATAAGTCCTTTCATATTGCAGGTTGAACAGAGATGAAAAGGAGGGGTTTCTAAAGAGATAAGTCAAATAAAAGACAGATTTGTGGCTAGGATTTCACAGATTTAAAACGCAAATTTAAGCCTTTACCCTTTTCTGAATTGGTCCATGGGCAACAGTAACATGAAGTTTATTTTAGTCTTATTACAATGGCCACAAACAAACTCAGCAATAGTGTCTACAGTCTTGTTGGGATAACAAAGCCTTGAGGAATTGGGAAAACATGAGAGAGTTCTGAGCCTTAGCTGCAGGACACTTGTTTGACGGACGGCCTG
This sequence comes from Paraplagusia blochii, assembly GCA_016785265.1. Lineage (NCBI taxonomy): Eukaryota > Metazoa > Chordata > Actinopteri > Pleuronectiformes > Cynoglossidae > Paraplagusia > Paraplagusia blochii. Next base: position 143,178 of record JAFBJS010000918.1, read on the forward strand.
TGAACTCCCATTGAGCAGCATTATTTAATGGCTGACTACAGATGTCACGTTAAAGGTCAAAACAAGAAAAACTGTTCTAGTACATTTCAAATCTCAACCATTGATGCAATGTTACTTCAAAAAAAAATACTGTAATGCAGTGGCCCCCCATCTGTCTATTACTTCCACTTGATCCATACCCATATCAACAAAAGAACTGACCAATAGAATGGCTAGGATTCCATCATCAATAATGCAACTAAATTTGATTAGGAAATATTTTCTCAGTGAAGACAACAACAATAAACTCAAAATGACTCATTGGTACAAGATTCTAAATTTTTATACTGGTCTGGTAGCAGAAAGTTATAGGCGAAGAATCCTTCTTGTGTCCATGCACAGTTAATTTGCAGAAGGAAGATTTCATAGGAAGAGAAAATATTTCAGAACACCGGAAATTTACTTTTAATAAGGGGGTATTTATCTGCCTCAATTTAACGAACGGTCCATAAAAAAATAGTACGAGATATTGAAGCAGTCCGTGGCAATTAGGGAACAGTGCTGTAATATCTAAATTTTTTTTAATCAGCTGCATAGATACACTAAGATGGAAAATATGTCCTGCATTCAGAGGGGTGGGGGTGGGCTCTGTTCAACGGCCTTATTATCAGTCCAGGCACATTCCTCTTAGCAGCGTGGCTGACAGCTAGACCTAGGCACAACCTTCCACAGTCATTGAATTCCAGCCCAGAGACACACAACAGTAACATTCCTGGGCACTCAGCACTGCACAAGCTATCGCGTCGGTGTGTCATTCACCTCTGAACAACTCAGAGCAGTAATCGAGCAGGGGACATAGTATAACTGGCCAGGCACCGGGGGAAAAGAGACAGAGACGCAAATGTCACCTCACGAGGTGATAACGGCCAGTCTCAAATCATAGCAGTCCAGTCTCTGTGGTCTGCTTCAGTGTTGGATATCCAGCAGAAGAGGACCTTTCTAGAGTTTTAGTATGAACGTAAGACGACAGAACATATTATCAGAAGACTAATGGTTTCATTGGTGGATGATGTGATTGCGCTCGTGTGTTAGGAAACTTAAGGGAGCCATGAAATTGAATAGGAAATGAGCTGCATGTAAGCCTAGTCTACCAAGGCGGGTAGCTACAGCTATTTAAATGTTTGACATCATCAGTGACATAACTGCAATTATTTTCTGATTGCTTTGTGATTGATTTCATTTCCTGGTGTCTCCAAGTCTGACCTCCAAGAAAACTGACAACAATGTGATATTTTATTAATACAAAAAGAAATAAATGGGCAACCTCCAAAACCTCTTTTTCCATCAGTTCTGACAACTAATTCACTCAGTAACAAAGTGTATTTTGCAAATGTCACCAGACAAATCCCTGACAAGACTTGTTTTTTCTGGTGTTGTTTTCAATTATCCCACCATTCTCACAATAAGTACACACTCAATGTTCTGTTCTAATTTGAAAAAAAAAAAAAAAACAGTATCATAACAAATATAATCAGAACTTATATTCAGCTGTAAATCACCCATCTACACAACCTGTATATAATTCATATTCTGCTTGGATTCAGTTTAGAGAAATTCAGCAATTACCACCTAGTTACATTATATCTATATCTAGAACTTCTTAACACTGCAGGCAGATGCAGACAAAAATAAAACCAATACCCATTGCAAAGATTTTATCATTGCTCAACATTTAACAAAAACGCACAAATATTTTGTTGCAGCTGAATGACACGTCAGGACATGTCCAACAGTTGAAGCTGAATTCCTGGGTCAATGCAAGACTATCAGAAAACAGCAACTTTACAATGTGGATTTCAAAGCAGCTTCAATTTGCAGGTTCACAACTGACCAACCATACAATTGAGGATCACTGATCATAAAGGTCTCTGCAATATCCTCAAAAAGAAAGGTTCCAAAAATAAATTGTTGGCTTTAGACTTTAAAAAAAGCCAAAACACAAACTACATATTTATTAAAATCCAGTTCATCTTAATCTTAGGGTTGGGTTATTTGTAATGAGTCCTAAATATAGACTGAATTCATACGCATCACTGACAGTAATCCAACTGTGTCACTGTTAAACAGCTCTAGGCTTAGTTCCACTGGTAAACAACAGGGTATGTAAACTGTTGTTTGTCATAAGTTTAATCCAAACAGAAGCTTCACACAACAACAACGTCTACTCGTTGACTTATATGTGCATACCTTGCTTGCGAACATCTTCCACGGCGGCTGTCAGCTCGTCCTTTAGGAACTGACTCTCCTTGGCAATCTTCTCTCCTTTCTCCAGGAAGTTCTGGGTAGCAGTCTCCACCGATGCAGCCAAAACATGAGCCTTTTTGGAACGCCCCTTCTTCTTGTTCGAAGGCCCTTTGTTGCTAGAATTAACCAAAGTAGTGACCTGTGCGTGGCAGGGATATAATATGACAAATTAATAACAGCTCCACTGGGATGTCAGTTTAGTTAATGTCAATTATAATTAATTTAATAGTGTGCATAATACTGTCATTTACTGGAGATATGACTGACACACAGATGGTTATTATGGTGTTTTCCGAAAGACCGTCATACCAATTTTTTTTTTTTACCTGTGTCACCAGAGGCTCCAGCAGCCTCTCCACAGCCAGAGTACGGATCTCTAGACTCTTTGGATCCCATTTGAAGTTGATGTTTGCTGTGTTAATGCTCGTCATGGTTTCTCAGAATCTAGAAAAAAAAATAAGAAAAGTTCAAAAGCTGATAAATCACAAGTTCCCTATTTTCCTACTGACATGAAAATGCACCAAGTTAAACGATCGTCTATTTTTGAGCTCTCTGTTCAGCAACTGACTGAAAATCCATAGACCTGCTATCAAACACACAGAGGGCCAAGAATAATCGGCAGGCCCGATGGCGAACAGATTGAAACTGACACAGCTGGTGATCTGTATTATTAAAACAAAATTGGGGTCTACATAAGACTCTCACCCAAGGCACTACATTCTAAAGAGCCAACTCATTTTTTAATTTGCAATATTGACCTTAAAAAGATGTCGTAATAAAAATAACAATAATGAACACTTTTCCCCTGATTTAATTTTACAGCCTAACATCCAAAATACAACTTGACACCTACACTATAGCTTTTATCTTCACATTTATCAATTTATTGCAGAAAACAATTTTTGTTGTTTATTCATTCAAAACCGTTACCAACAAAAATTGAATGTCCCTTCCCCCATGTAATTTTAAAACGTTAATACAAACTTAACATCTAAACCACAGTTTTTATCTGTGGATACAATGATTTTGCAAGATATTACAAGGTTAAGAAGCAAGTAAATTTGTTTGCTGTTGTTTAACTTCAACTAACTGCATCTTTTTTACACAAGTATTAATCCTTGTGGGTTTTACAATCCACATACAGACAAAAATCTTTAAGAAAACAACAACATTTCCTACAGAAGAATCTTTAAAATGGGCCATGTGGTCAAAACCATAAAATGGGGTTACATTCATTAGTTATATTTTGTTTATATTTTAACATACACACACACCAATACTTTGTTTAAATATAAATAAGAGATTCACACATGAAAGAGTAAAGGCAGTTAATGATGTGCAATAAATCTCCTTTTGCTCGGGCCAAAGGAGAAAGATAGCAAAATTATTACACTGTGGTACTACTACATAACTCTACCACACATATAACACAGTAGCAGGACTGTGAATTGTGCCAGTTAACTGTGATACTGCAGTTAAAATGACATTTACTTCACTCTGGGTGTGGCCAAAAAGAACTTTCACCGAGGTAGGGATCTGTAACAAACTTTCTCTACAACAGCAGAACTAAGTACAGAGTTTCAGCTCAAATGTTGTCAAGTGCAACAATGTTACAATGATATCTGCACAAGATGGAACTACTTTTAAACTTTTTAAAAGTTGGTCAGATACTAAGCTACCACAGACAGCATCAAGTGTCTTGACTTAGCATGTTGAATATTGGTATTTGTGTAAAATTCAACAAATGTCAAGATAAAAATCATGCAGTAAAGGTAAAAATGTTAAAATGTTTAGCCTTTTAGTTAGTTATAGAACTTTATTAATGTAGTACACTTATAGTACAATAGTATCCTATGATATATAATAGAGTATCCTTCAGGAAATCATGCCTCTGCATTTGAACCATCACCGTACTGAGCCAGCATCCGGGGACCAGTGTGTGGGGACAATACCATAATCAGGCCCCCTTATCGGTAACTTGGTAGGGGGGGATTAGAAATGGGGGCTCTGCTGACCACGAACTGCCCAAACTATATATACTACACTATATATGAGGAAAATGTGGATAAGGCTAGGAAAAGGCAAAGGTATTAGGATAACACTGGTCAAATCTGGACAAGTTTGGTGGACGGGTTTAAAATACCAAACAGGCTACATACGGCCCTTGGACCATAGGTTTGGTGAAGATGGACATTTGACTGCTTTGGTTTTCACCTGCCCTGTTCCAGTCAAATAGCAACATATCATAACTACTCATGTAGCTTATTAGTCTGGATAAACTTATGAGATAACAAGGTTTGGACCTAAAGTGTTAAAATCAGATAACTGCTTTCATATATCACGGAGATAACACCACAGAATCACATCCTGTCTAAAAATGTCCTTCCAAACAGCGAATTCAGTGTTGACCCAATGTTAACGGTACAAGGTGACCTTCAACAATAATACCAGGTGTTACCAGAACCAAACCAAAGTACCACAAAGTCCATTAGAAAACGGTCAACTGTACCTGACCTACTGTACCGCAAACGGCGTCAGGTGGGCGACACCTGTTAAAACTAACTCTACATCAGGTACAGTTGACTTAAAACGGTGAAACTACATCACGGATATGTATCTAACAACACAATCCACATCCTATAATATCTTTTACGCCATCAAGACTCCATCAACTGGAGTTTTAACGTTTGGACCGCCGTCACCTGCTGAATCTCCAACGCTCCACCTTGCTAAAGCTAACGCTAACGGACATAACAAACAGAAACGTCGTCGTGGTTGAATTACTTTGTTTTTACGTTGATTTTTTTTAAGTCGACAACCAACATTTTAACTATTCAACACTTAATATCGTGTGTTCAGGCCAAAAAGTGTCCGAATTAAAGACCAGGTTGTGAACTTCGCCTCCAAACCTCCACCAACCAACTGAAGTTTAAAAGTTCAAAATGGAGGAATGGGAAACACGGAATTTCTCAAGTTTTTCTTCCTCATTGTCCTGTCGTAGTTTTGATCGTCACCTTATCTTCACTCACATGTCTTTTCAACGATATTTTATGAAATAAATGACAAACTTACTCGGATATAAAGGAATAACTCACCTGTTGAAAGTTTTGCCCCGAGATTGTTTCGATGTCGCAGGCTGTTTCCCAACAATGGATGAGGCGGTGGGTCGGTGGGGGGAGCGAGACCGAGGCCGGGAAGGGCGGGGCGGTGACCGAGTTCCTGAACTTCCACACAGGCAGAAGCGGGGCAGGCGGAGCAGGCAAGCCGACCACAGGCTACAGCAGGCCCGAAAAACAGGAGGTGACTCAGGCGTGGCTCCGTGTCCGTGTGTCCATATATGGATTAATTAGAGCTTTCATTTAAAGGCATTGTGGCAGGAGGAGGAGGAGGAGGAGGAAGAGGAAAGTGACGTGAGTTTCTGTTTCTGTACAAATCCCAACAGCGAGTTTCAGTCTCACAGCCACGCAGGACGTTTGCCTTAAAAGAAAGGGAGAAAAAACACATGAGACGAACAGAAGCTTTTTGGATGAGAGCGACGAAAATATGAAAGTTCTTTTTCAGAAATGTCAAAGTCTCTTGGATGAAATATGAAACTGAGAACAAAAAGAATACAAAATAAAAAGATTTCTGTTGTTGAAATATGCTCACTTTTTATTGCTGCTATTGTTTACTCATGTGTTTGTTCAAAATCACTGTATCTCACCCGTGTGTAATTAGTTAGTTGGTAATATTTTAGAGAACACTAGTCAACCTCAGGCCCGAGGGCCAAAATCTGACCCACAGAGTAAATATATTTGGCCCTGGAGATCATATCAAATGTATAGAGCATATACATTTGTTTTTTTCTTGTTGTTGTTGGCCTTTACTTTATCTACTTTTTATTGACATTCAGTTGCATATACAACAAATACAATACTCATTGTATATATAATGATAATAAACTAATATAATACTCATATATCATTTCACATTCACATTATAATGATGAATGTCTCTTTTTTTAGTAATAGAAAAGAAAAGAAAAAATATAGAAAATCAAAATACACACAACTGAAACACAACAGAAACACCAGAAAATAAAACTTTAACCTTTAGGGAGTGAGGTTCGGTCACTGCTACATACTACAAGCTATCTACAATATTTATATATACATATACACCATGTTAGAATTGGATTTTATATATATATATATATATATATATATATATATATATATATAAAATGTACATACAGAGTTTTGAGTCCTGGGTTCCATTCCTGGAGGAGCTGCAAGCTTGATAACATTAACTTCTTCTGCAAGTCAGTAGTTTTTGGTTGATCCATACTCAATGTTCACACAAAGCTAGGTTTTATGGAAAAAAAAATCTACACCGCTTATCTGACAGAAAGAAAACCATGAACAATTGGCAATTTCAGACTTGTTGCTAAATTGTGTTGGTGGAAACTTGGTAGAAACACCTATGCCTGGATTGAACATTTTAATGAGACATTGCTTTGAATTTTGTCAGCATTTACTGCATGTTTTATGAACCCAAAACTGGGCTTTTTGTGTAAAATACCAAAGATGGAGGTTGAAGGATGAAGTCCTCAACCAGGTGAAACATCAGACAAATCATCAGTGAGTGAAGATTTTAGAGGCCAACTGAATATATGAACTGGGTCTCACTTCTGTAGTAGCTGCACTGATAACAATTTGGCATTTGATCAACACATCCAAGTGGTTGACATTCTGGTTTGAGCATAATGAAGTGTGGAAGCCAATAATAGATTATCTGAAGGGGCCGGGTGCCACCCTTTACACCTCCATTTTCTATTTCCTGTCAAACACAAATGAACACATTGGACACACAAAAAGGGTTAGTCAAGGAGGCTTTCAACCTTCACAAATATCAGTTCAAGTACTACACAACATTGATTGTTTTTTGAGTTTTTTTAACCAACTTTTTGTGAAGGTCTTTTTCTTCTTTGTTGTTCCTTTTTTATTCAGGGGTTGCCACAGCGAGTCAACAATTTCCATCTACCCCTGTCCTCTGTATCCTCAACTCTACCTCCCTGTCCTCCCTCATTGTGTCCATAAATCTCCTCTTAGGCCTAAAAGACAAAAATCATGCAGTAAAGGCAAATACACACAAATGTTTAGCCTTTTCTTTGCTTTATTTTGTGTTGTGTCTTAGTCATCCTCCTGTGTTGAGCAAAGGTTTCTCCAGCTTGACGTAGATGGCTTCCTCCACTCCTCTCTGACACCAAACGTCTTCTCTGGCAGAGATGTGGACATCCTTGTCCACACAACTGTCTCCCTTTTCTTCCATGTGTAAATGAGCGTCCTGTCCTGATGAGCTGGGTCTTCTGTGTTGGGCTTCAAGATTCAAGATCTTCAAAGATTCAAAGTGTTTATTGTCATGTGCACAGTAAGAAAAGCAGGTTTCGCTGTACAATGAAAGGCTTACTTTGCCGTTATCAATGAATGCCAAAAATTAAAGATATATATATAAAAAGTCAATATATCAATATGTAAAATTCAAGAAATAAAATATACGCATAGAATCCGCAACACTTTCAGTATTCACATATAGGACACAAAGTATTATTGGGAGGCAACTACTTCCTGTTGCTCAGTCGATGAAACCATATCTCGACCACATCATGGGGCTAACAACACAGCCTCACATCCTGTCCAAACATGTTCTTCTTCACAACAACCACCCTTTGTAACCAAACAAGACACCAAAAGCAAATTCAACGTTGAACCAAAGTTGACAGTGTCATGTGACTTCTCACCATTGGACGAAATCTTCCGCTCTACCTGACGCACTTGGAAAAAGTCCATTAGAAAAGACCAAATTGAATCCACTTTGACAATGACATTGTGAAGTGTCATCCATGTAGGTCACAAGAGAAAGATGTTCGGCACAAGAAAAAAATTCATCTGCACTTCACACTTGTTTCAATGAGGAGAAAGAAATGAGAGCCACAACTGTTTTGTTATGCAGACAAGCACAGCCACAACACAACACAACGTAGATGAAGGAGCAGCAGAAGTGCATGAATTACACTTCTGATTAAAATGAGCTCACAAACGTACATTGTCCTTATGAGGCTTTTAAATGAAGCTCCCAACCCCCTTGCAGGATATGATTATTCTTGGGAAGGCTTTCCTAAATACTTTTAGTGCAACAATAATTTACAAAGTAATTGTTTTCTCTATTTCAGTCGCGTCAGAAACGAAGGGCATTAAGTGGGCACATTTTATTCCATCCTAAGGAGCAATAGAACCGAACACATGATTGTGTGTAATGTTATTTACATTGCGAGCTGGGGCGCCTGCCACACGCAAGACGTGGCGAAGATTTGTTTATGCTATTAATAAGCTGCGGTGGTGAAAAGAATTGGATGGGTTCCGGCGGTGGAGTTGAATGATGAACGCACGGTGGAGAAACAGCTTCGCCGCGAGGACAAGTTTGACTGTCCTTGAACTTCCTCTCATGGACTTGTTGGGCCCGAGAAACGATAAGAGCGAAGCGTTCTATAAATAATTCCCACTCGTTAGGAGAAAGTGCACATGTTTGTCTCACGCTGAATGTATAATTGAGCAAATGCAAATGTGAGGAGTTTTTTGCACCCTAAAAATATGAGGAAGAATACCAAGTGCAAGTACTAAATTTTGCATAACAATCGAGGGACATGTGCATGTTCCATATGCTGTGGGACGCTGGGACAGACAATTCTGAGGACGGTAGTTGCCAACGGGACTTAATAAAGTGGTTAAGCCTAGTGATGTTGTGTTGACATAGACCCACCAGAGGTGGCGACAGAGAGAAGGACGCTGCCAAAGCTCATCCGGTCTATGACATGACACAGAATCATTCCACCTAGGTCCTTGCTCGGAAACGTCAAACATTTTATGTCCCGCCCATTGAGAGACATGGGTTTTAGTAAACTTAACATTTCTGCAAAATTCCAATTTTCTTTATTCCGCTTCCTTAACTGCTAAACCACCATATCTTTACAATAGTTTGATTAATTATCAGTGTTGGGACAAACACTATGTATGTCTGTCTAAATATCTATTTTGTTTTTATTGTTCCACTACATTTCATTATGATAGTTGCTACAGAACACAACACTAAACTTAAACGTAAAGTAACTAGTTATTAGTTACTTTTATAATTTAGTAACTAGCAACGTAACTAGGTACTTTTTCAGAGCAGTAACTAGTAAAGTAATAAGTTACTTTTTTAATGTAACTTGCCCAACACTGTGCAAATTATGCAAAATATTAAAGTGAATCTTTGCAACGATGAGTAAATAATTTCCCGATATCCTGAATTAATTTGCTTATTTTTATTTGTTGTCATTGCACTGTATGGCAATGTTTATGCAAATATATCTAAGATTTTTTATTAAACATATTTTTCTATCTATTTTTATCCTATTATACAACTCCGCTCGTCTTGAAATGTTCCTGCAGGGGCAGCTGTAACACCAACATTTTAATATATTCCTGCTGTTAACTGTACACTGCATACACAATAGCCTTATCGTTCATATAACATCATAATACATATTACATTCTTTTCCTAAGCCTCGTCTCCATGAATCAAAAAATGGATCAGATTCAGAAAAACAGAATCCAGAAATCTGTCTAGTGCATACAAGAGAATAAAACATGATGGTAGCCACAGGCAGGCATTTTATTTTTCATAGGATTATCCTCCGCTGTGTTGACGACGCGGCGCTTTCTCCATCTTATAGCCCCCCCGCTCTATGTATCAGTTACTTCTACTTTGATGTTGACCAAAGTGGAAGTCTCCTCTCTGTGGGAGGACTTTGTGCCCTGACATAAGAAACACAGTGGCTTTTATTCATCTCCACGTTCACCTGACTCACCCTGACAGCTGTCCACGGCGCTGCCTGATGTCATCTTCAAGCGCTCATTTCCCAAACACAGACCCATGCCTCCACAATTAGAAAACAGTGTGGTGCAACGCAGGCATCACTCATCCACAGCAACACCCAAGGGGTGGAGAGGAAAGTCAACAGGCTCTCAACACTAATGATCATCCTCGCAGTCAATTACAGTGACTTCCAGGCTGAGGTGGAAAGAAACAATGTGAGTACGCATTCATTCCCTTGGAAGGACGTAACAAATTTGGTTACAGAGCAGAGCGGGGACAGCAGCGCGATGGTGTCTGATGGCAGTTGCACCATCTGACTGAAGGACTGTGAGTGCTGTCGCTCACTCCGTGTTGGCACTTTGCTGGTCTCCATCTGCTGGTTTGTTCTGCAGCATCACACCAGGGCCTTTTGTCTGCGTAGTAACCGCTCAGATCCACAAATGGCGCCTCTGACAGTTGGGTTTCAGCTCTTTATGTCTGTAACTTTTCATTCATGCTTGTCTGTTGCCTGGTCACAGGGGCAGCAGGTACCATCCAATTCACAGTGCACCATATTGTGAGCCTCCCTCTGGGTGGTGGGCCCTAAGAAGTTACCTGGCAGCTGGTGGATTCAAACCTGAAACCTTGCAGACAGAAGTCCACTTCCTTAACCACTAGGCCACCACTGACATGTCAGCGAATAAGGCAGGCTTATTTTCCCAATGTGGATGAATAAAGTTCCATCTAATCTAATTTAATATAATCTAGATTTTTCACTTCTAGAATGAAAGACCGACAGCAATGTCTGGGTTTTGGCCTGAATGATGAGACGTAAATAAAGTTTTACGTCATATATCGTTGCATATATCGATATTGGTCGATATCAGCATCACACACACCAGCACAAAGTCAATATCAAACATCACTAGATAAGATGCATTTGTTGTACTGGCAAAAATATTACTGCTCATTCATTTCTTCAACAGATCTTATGTCTCACTGTTTATTTTCCCTTTTTTCTTATAGCTTCTTTTTGCAATTTCCTTCCCTGAATGTAGCCATTATTTTCCATTATTGACATGTTGTGGCTGGAAATTCAAACTCACCTGCACTCATAAATCCTAAGTGCAGCAGAATAAGATGTGCATCAGACAGATAAACCGTGACATATGACTATGACGACAAGATAAAAAGAAAACGGAAAGAAAAGAAAAACATCAGTGAATGTTTTTTTTTTGTTTTGAGTTCTTTGAAAAATATATTTTCTACCTTTCATTTCACTGTCAGCTTTTCAGGACATGTGTCCAAAACTACACAGAGTGGATTTTTAGTGCAGCACCAGTTAAACAAAAGACTTTGTTATCCGCTAAATGAATGTGTTGAAATATAGTGCATTCTAAGCCTCTTAATTATAGTATTAAGAATCACAGGAGAGGCAGATGGCTCCTGGGTATTTTTACATTATCTAATCTCACTTTGCTTAAAAAGTCTTGGCCGCTGTTAAACTGAAGGGATTCTTCCAAACAACAGGCCTTTATCTGAGACACGAGGTCAGCTGCAGGGGAGGAGCGTCAATGTCAAGGGCTGTCAAGAAAACCACCAATCAAGATCTGGGACTTTTTCAGTCGTTAGTTTGATTGTATTCACAACACAGGCAGGAAGGGTTGAAGAAAAAGCTAGAGAAGACAGATTGAGATGGTTTGGACATGTTCAGAGGAGGGACATTAGTAGAAGAATGATCCTATAGATGGAGCTACCAGGTAGGAGACAAAGAGGAGATTGATGGATGCAGTGAGGGAGGACATGGAGGTAGTTGGAGTCAGAGTAGATGATAGAGAGGACTGGGTGAGATAGAAAATTACACGCTATGGCGACTCCTGACAAGGAGGGACAAGCTCGCGAAGAAGAAGAAGAAGAAGAAGAAGAAGAAGAAGAAGAAGAAGAAGAAGAAGAAGAAGAAGAAGTTCGATTGTATTCAATATTTGCACAGAACAGTATCAATGATCTCCAGGTTTGGGGGACGTACTATCAGTTCTTCAGCCAGTGATGATGGACAGACACAAAGACAAGTTTAAACCTCAACAAACTTCACCGAAATGAAAACCCGTCCCTGCTGAGTCTACAAATACCACAGTGGAGAGTCTCTGCATAAGAGCAAGGATGGATGGATGGACTGCAGGGTTGGAGGAGATTATGTTACGAAACATTTGGCAGAAATTCTCGCCTAAAGATTAGATTGGATTTGATTCAATTGTCTCTAATGATCTTCATGAAATGTTGTCCCGTGGTTGCATTAATGGAACAGAATTATTTTTGGATATTTTGTGTATTTGTCACAATTTGTGATCTGATGAAGTATCTGTCCTATTAGAAGACACATTTCTGTGATTTTATACAGTCTAGTAAAGTAACAGGCTTTCGCTCCACATCTTGTAAGACCCTCGTTCTATATCAACCATATCTAGAAAACCGTAGAGGACAGTTCTTACAGTCCAACAAAGGTTGTCCCAGGACTTCCACACAAGTTGCAGATGTAACAGTTTTGAGGACACAAAGTTGACACATTGTTCTCCCACTTGCTCTTTTGTTCTATTCATTTTTTCTTTACCTCTGGTTTGATCTGCCAATAAGTCACAGATGGTGAGACAATGGTGTGTGTGTTTTTCACACGGCCAATGATTAGTGGCTGAAAAACAATTAACCAGCAGACCAGTTTGCAAACACGCTTGTCAGACCCAGTACGTGTACTATTCCAGAAACCTTGTTTTATACCCAAATTCCCCCGGGAGCGAGTGGCCTAATTTCTAGCACCATGCTGGATCCAGGCTAAAAGGGAGGCGTGGAACGCGGAGGAAGCCGTGAAATGAAACATGAGGCATTTCTTAGCACTAATGAGCCACAGGTTCACACACACACACACACACACACACACCGTTCAAAGCATTTGAAGGGAACATATATAGATATAGGCAACAGACATGAGCTTCACAAAAACAAGCATGCGGTTCATCTTTCATCTGCACTGACATGTAGAACGTATGTGGTCACAGTGAAATGAGCTGAAGACAATCTGTGTGCTGCCTGCAATAGTCTTGTTAAAAAGGATAAAGGACAAAAGGATGATGTTGTTCATCAATTTTTCCTTCGCATTTGATCCCTTAGTGAGCAGGGGGCAGCCAGCTGGGCCATGCTCCGGGAACCCCAGTGGTAACTTGGAGGTAGGACGATTCAAACCGGGGCCTTGTGGGCCAAAGTAAGTTTTTTTAACCACTGGGCCACCGACTGGCCCAACAATGTAACAAGGTTTACTGAGATGAATTAATTTAAAAACTGTGACAAAACTTTTTCCAGGTACCATTCTTCACAGACTGTTAGACTCGTCAGACTACAGTTCCAAGATGGCATTAGCCAAACAGAAAAAAAATAAATAAAAATCCAAACCAGTGCCCTCTAGTGGTTGTCACTGTATAAAATAACAAATGCAGTGGTACCCCAGCTTTCCAATGATTCAGCCCTCGACCAACTTGACCCTTGATCAAAATTTTTCGAGAAAAATTTGCCTTCACTTTCAGCTTTCCAACGGCTAGCGTCATACCGAGAATTCAACTTGAGAATTCAATTCCTTCAGAATTCCACACAAACAGACCTACGACCAGTGCTCTACTAAGTTTTTATTACTTTGTGCTTTTTTTGGTTTTCAAACCCTTCGTTATGTCTCCCAAGAAACCAGCTGAGAAAGGAGAGACGAAAAGGAAGACAACATTTACTACGATTGAATTGAAAAAAAGAGATAATGGTGTCGAAAGGTCTGAAAAATTAATTCAGACCTCGACCAAATCAGTCCTCGACCACCAACCTGTTACGGATTAAGTTCGAAAGCTGAGGCACCACTGTATGTATTTAATATAAAGTTAAAACCGGACACTGATGGAGCCTTGGGTGTCAGTATGACAGCCATGTTCAAAGTGGCGAAGGGATGTTTATTAGCATTTAGGAAAGAACCCATCTTCCATACAGTATTTCCATTGGCAGTATCAGTACTGCAGTCAGTCAGGCTTAAAACATAAACCTTACACATTTCATAAAAATGTCAGGAGACAAAAGGAAGTGGACAGTAGTTGACACATTATTACCTCCTCACTCGCTGCACTACTGGAAACAATTAAAGAAGTCGTCAGCGTGGAGATAAATATCAGAAGTGACCCAGCAGTCTGGGCACAGATTGGAAATTGAAGCCACGGAATGAGAGACATGAGTTCCGAGTGGGCGACTTGACCTTTTTCATATTGCGTATGCTGACAGACGTGACATCATCACGATCCGATTGGCTGCGTGTGATTCACAGCGAGAACATACATGACAGTTCCAGACTAGCACGTCACCCACTGCAGACCTTTGGCAGGGACTTTTATAAAAATGTATCAAACCAATGACCCACTGAGTGAGTCGCTCAGTGATTACAGCAGCGGAAGTGAAATTCTGCTGCCAGCCCACACCACGTGGGCATGTCCTGATGGTCTGGTCCAAATGAACCAGACCTTGATTTTACATCCTGATTTGTGTCGTCCTGAGCTACCGTCGGTTTCTCAGCTGGTCCTGCTGAGAATGGTGTGATCAGATTGGCAGATGGTTTCGTAGGTAAAAAAAAACAAACTCTCAGCTGTCCCTGACTCCAGACAATGTGAATTTTGCCCTTCAGGGAGTCTAAAATTCAAGAAGGCCAAAAAAAGGCTGTATTTAAATATTAAGTATGAGCTGGAGGAGAGGACAGCCCTGTAATATGCAAAAATCTTGTACAGAATAAAAAATACACAAACTACAAATGCAGCCTGTGTAAATGTTTAATGCGAACGCCGATGCAAACAACTGCTTCTGTCTCTTCGATGGAGCCTCCAAACTGTTATGGAAATTTAGTGAAGACGCTGAGTGTGGAAGTGTGATGATGGATAATTACTCATTACCTTATTCCTTACTTCTGAAATGCCAAACACTATACCTGGGAGTAAAAATGTCACTCCGGAGAGATGACAGCTGGAGCTGCTGGAGTTCAGGCACAAACCACCGTAGCAGGGACGACTTCATGGTGTGTGGTTACTGCAAATCTGTTGGCTGATGTCTCTGAGGAGTGAGATACTATGTTGAAATACTACTGGACCAGACTGCAATAAACGCCCAGTCGTTGCCAGCGTCCACCACAGTAAACCACACTGGGTATCTGTCAGCTGGACGTCCAATCAATCATGAAGACGTGTCGACTTTAATGCACTGTCAAGGGAGCTTTATGGATTTCTATTCTGACATGTCAGTGTTGCCAATAACCGGGGAGGCTTCATTTTACCAAATTGTCATGATATCACGGATGAGGTCTTTGTAATCGATGAACTGACTTTGTGGAAAGAAAAATTTAATTTGTTTTTCTATAGGTTCACATAACATGGACATGTCTTAAATAGAAACTAATTCTTCTTTCGTCTTGTCCCTTTTTTAGTGGTTGCCACAGCATGTTAACAATTTCCATCTCACCCTGCCCTCTCCATCTTCAACTCTAACTCCAACTACCTCCATGTCCTCCCTCATTGCATCCATCAATCTCCTCTTTGTCTCCAACCTGGTAGCTCCATCTCTAGGATCATTCTTCTATCAATGTATCCACCGTCCTTCTTCTGAACATGTCCAAACCATCTGTCTCTAGCTTTTTTTCCTCCAAACCTTCCTGTCTGTGTTGTCCCTCTAATCACCTCATTCCTGATCCTGTCCATCCTTGTCCAACCTCAGCATCTTTAACTCCTCCTCCACCTCCAGCTCTGTCTCCTGTCTTCTACCTATTCCTAGTGTCTCTAATCCATCCATAATGGCTGGTCTCACCTCCATCCCTTCACCTTAGCTGACTCTCTTCTATCACAAATCACTACCTGGAAACTAAGTAAATGCTATAAATAGTAGATGCACTTAATTAGTGACCACATTGTCCACATTATGAATCTCTTCAGAATCTAAATCACATCAGAACATTTTTCTGTGGTACAAGAGAAGCAGATACTAGTAGACATTGTATTTTGCTGCTGTCAGCGTTAATACAACAATTATGAGATCTTATATTCTTATATATAAGTCGCACCCGAGTATAAGTCACAAAACAGGCCACGGGACGAAAAAGTGTGAGTTATAGTTCAGAAAATATATCAAATGTCTCAACATATTTCCTTCCACTGACTACTGTGAGAACTCAGAGCCACAAGCTGCAGCCATATATATAACGGCGCCCCCTTTGGGTTGCAAAGTGTAATTTTTTATCAGTTGTCAGTAAAAGGGTTCACTGGTCTTCCTCTTGTCAGTCCAAAGTTCTTTCCATTTACTCTGGGTTGTGTACAAACAACAGAAGGAGGATTTATGTGAGAAAAGACGGCTCGGATTTATGTGAGAAAAATAGATGGGCTTATACTCTGCCTGATGGAGGTGACATCCATCTGCTGCCGTGCATCCACAGCAGGAGACAACGCCAGGGCAGCAGAGACTAATTCCAGGGTTAAAGCCCTGTTGACTGTCACGTTGACGGATCTTTGAAGTCAAAGTGATGACAAAAGGCACTGTCACATCGCAATTTCATCCGGCAAAGAACTGTAGTTACTCCATTTTACAGACCAAGGTTATGGAGTGACGGGAGACGGGCCTTGTGAAAACACAATGGACGCTGGGAAATGTAATGCAGCGTCTCCCAAAAACTGTGACATCTCTTAAGTGCAATGAAACCATTAGGCGCGGAACACTGAAAGATGAGGATAACAAATGGGATGAGAACAATGGCCCAGATGTGCTTTTACACCGTCGGAGGTGGGAGGAGAGGGACGGGGGGAGGTGGGGAGGACGGAGAGGGAAGACAAAGTGAAGAATGGATTTAGTTAATAAAAGTAATGATCAAAGCACAGGGGTATGTGTGATTCTGTTCACATCTGGGAGTCTGCGGCGTCCTCTGCTGATACAGTACATGTCTAGGAACTAATTTATGTGACTGACCACAGTCTGCACCTTTGACGCATTTCTTGCTGATTGCTCAGCTTTCACTCCAGCAATTGTGTTAAATGTTTCATACACTATTGAGGGGGGTATGTGTCCACCAGGAACACCTCTTTATGAAAAATGCATCCAGACAGATGTCTCCCTCCTGCCACATAAGACTCATGGAAGTCGGCAGAGAATTGATTAGAAAGCTATCTATACTCACAGTGAGGACGCTCGGCCCAGAGTAATAAATAGAAAGGAAAACATAACAATAACTCACGCTCCTGAGTCCAGCTAAAGTCTCTCACACTCAACTGGAGAACTGGATTAATGCTACTATAATGATGAACATTGAGGAGGAAGCATATTTTACAGATGGAGAGCAGTGATTCTCAAAGTGTGGGGCGGGCTCTCTGGTTGGGAACAGAGACATGACAGTTGCCACAGTAAATCATGCTATTCCATCTCACCTTGTCTTCTGTATCTTCTACTCTGACTCTTCCCTTCAACCCTCCATGTCCTCCTTCACTGCATCCATCAATCTCCTCTTTGTCTCCTACCTGGTAGCTCCATCTCTAGAGTCCTTCTTCTACCAATGTATCCACTGTCCCTCCTCTGAACATGTCCAAACCATCTCAATCTGTCTTCTCCAGCTTTTTCTCCAAACCTTCTTGTCTGTGTTGTCCCTCTTATCACCTCATTCCTGATCCTGTCCATCCTTGTCACTCCTCGTCTATGAGCTTCATGTTTTTAGAAAATGTCCAAATCCACATGTTTTTAGAGTTTATTTCGAGGATTTAGTCTTATGGACAGGATCAGGACAACAGAGACAGAAAGGTTTATAGAAAAAGCTAGAGAAGCCAGATCGAGATGGTTTGGACATGTTCAGAGGAGGAACAGTGGATACATTGGTAGAAGAATGATCCTAGAGATGGCGCTACCAGGTAGGACATTGATGGATGCAGTGACGGAGGACATGGGAAAAGGGACAAGACAAAATGAGAAGAAGAAGATTTCGAGAACTTAGCGTTACAGATTATTTATATCCAATAAGTGTGGCGTGTGGATTAAATGAACTGTACAAGCTCCTGTGAACTTTGTCTTAATTAGCTTAATTTCTGTCCTCTGTTCGTCAGAGGACGCCATGACAGACACCTGAAATTGATGTCCAAATCCCTTTAACTTAATTTGTGTTTCCTATTTTGACACAATTCATGTTCAACGTGTTCAAAATGACAACACTTTGACACTTATTCTGAAAAAAAAAGTTTTAGCAGTGACAGGCCGTGACTTATGGATGTGCATGTGGGCGGGGCATACCTTTGACTGGTAGATGAAGACAACACATTTGTCACAAAAAGGGCCCTTCAGCAGGCAGAGGACGAGCACATTCCTAATCTCCTAATGTGAAACAGTGGAAGGACAGTGGACTCTCAGTGAGGTTTGATTCTTCTCCTTCTCCTTCTCTACTTCCATTAAAATGATGTAAAGGAATCTGCAAACGTGACGTAAGGTTCGTTCATTTAATCAGCGTTTGTTAGTGGAGGACGGCCCCCTGCTGTTGCTATGACGCTAGAGTACTTCATAACACTGATCATTCTGCACACATTTCAGATTATATTTCAGAAGATAAAGTGCATTTATCAGGACCTTAATCTAATACAAACAAATATATAATTAATAAATATATCCCTTACCTTAGTGCCTAAGATTAGGAGAAATTTGACGTTCATCCTAGCCTGGA
Organism: Paraplagusia blochii; assembly: GCA_016785265.1. NCBI lineage: Eukaryota > Metazoa > Chordata > Actinopteri > Pleuronectiformes > Cynoglossidae > Paraplagusia > Paraplagusia blochii. The sequence goes on from JAFBJS010000918.1 coordinate 162,079, forward strand.
GCTCTATCAAAAACTGCGCTATAGTGAATTATACCCAGGGTTTCAGAGAAGGAGACAACATTTTTTTTTGTTTGTTTTTCTGGGACTCCCAAAGACATCATGTCTACCCAAACCCAGTGACCAACAAACAGTACTCCACACCCTGATCCTAATCCTAACTAGATATATTCTGACCCTAATTATAACGCTAATTTCAAACTGCAGAAATACCTGTCATAATGTCCCCACAATGGTGCCCAACCACTGGGCTAGGGGCCAGTACTGGTCTGTGAGAGAATTGGTGCAGGGCCACTGAGAAATAATGTTTCCTTTTGGCCCCCCCAAATATTTTCTCAGTGAAGACAACAACAATAAACTCAAAGGGACGCAGAGTCATTGACAATTATAGGCTGTGTGCATTTGAGAAATGCACAGTTAATTTGGGTAGGAAGATTTTATAGGTAGAAAAATATTTCAGAAACAGTAATTAAATTTTATTAAGGGGTATTTATCTGCCAAAGCTTACGATCGGTCCGTGAAATTAGTACAAGACATTTAACCAGTCCAAGGTGCAAAAAAGGTTGGGGAACACTGTGTCCCCACACCAGAAAGACAACTGTTGAGTTCTGCTGTAAGACTTCAGGCTCAGATCTACTATATAACACTTATGGAGGTTGTTAGTTGTTTTATTTTCATTGTTTTATCGCCTCCTTCAGGCTTTAATGGATCACTAACAAATATAAAATAACAAAGGCTGAGGCCCGGGTCGACGTTGAGCCCACCTCCTGGAGACGAGTGCTTCCTTAAATATAAAGATCATGCGTTTGGAATCACATTATCTGATTAAACGACACCGTGAACCATTTTCAATATTAAGAAATTGCCAACAATAAAAATGTTTAACAATGCTGCAGGCAGAGCTGAAGTGTTTTGGACCGAAAGATGCTGCGGCTGTAGATTTTACTTTAAGGTTAGCAACTATTTTAACAACACATCGCAATTAGATTAATAACAACACAATCAGCTGTTATTTACATCCATGGACTATATAGAATGAAATGGACATTTAATGCTTGGGTGGAGCCAAGTCTCTTTTTAGTGGAAGAAGTGAAGCCAGTGCCTGTAAAATAAACTCTGCCGATTGGACATTTATACTGTACAAATACTGTAATAATTCTTCTCCAAAGACCTGAGGTTCATGGCAAACTCCTTTCAACGTGAAGACTTTGTCTCTGATCCAATTTCACGCAGCGTACAAGAAAAGCACAGTGGGACAGTGCTCTCCACAGTTTGGACAACTTGAATGGAGATAATTGCAAAAAATGTGCCAGAAAAATCCAAATGTCTTTTTCCAAACAGAGGAGTCTGTCCAACCAGAAAAAAAAAAATCTTTGAATTTTCTTTAACAATGGTTTTGTTCAAGTAATGACTCAACCAGATCTCTAGGCTTTTAGTTTTTTTTTTATTAAAAGTAAATGTTATTATCTCATGTAATGAAATGCAAATGAGTTATATATGTAATAAGAACAATTGTAATAATAAACCTAGAAATGACATGTATGTTTTTTACATAAATGCATCACACATACAGATATGCTGTAAATAACAGACTAATAACGAGTGACTAATAACAACAGTAAAAATGATAGCCAGAGAGAGAAAAACAAATGAAAGAAATAATACAACTGGGGAAATTGTAATTATAATTATAAATTGATTGCGAAATTAATATAATAATCAAATTATAATTTTAATTTCATTGTCCAGTGAGAGCAGGGTGTAGTTTGAGTGGAAGGTTGACTAAGGTAGGTTAAGTGTGTACGCTAATGATCGAATAACAACAACAACTTTATATTTATACTGCCAGATCATAACGACTTTAATTCTAAGGCACTTTACAAACAATTATGTCTAATAAACAAGATCAGGTAAAACAGGAAAATGCCCCCTACAACTCCCAAAAAAACCCAAACAGGGAAAAAAAAAATCCAGGGTGTAACACTGCCCCATGTGGTGAATAAATGAATTACAACAATAGAGTTAAATAACACTGTGTTTACTTAATAAAGTGGCCGGCGTATGTTAACGACACCAGGGAGCAGAACTTCCTCCAGTCTCTACATTTAGCAGGGAATCTGTGGACTTCCTTCCTTCACAGTCCAGTTAGAAATGTTGATTATTTCCACTGTAGTGAAGTCACTGCGAGGACTTAGCATCTTATCGTTAGAATTCAGTCAGCGTAGCGCTGATTGGAATTGATTTTGCCCTTTCTGCTTTCCACTTCTGTGTGTTTTTGCTGATTTAAATTTAAACTGCGTTCCTTTTAGTGGGAAAGTGAATGAAGCATAAGTCAAAACAGAGCCGCTGCTCGTGGCCGTCTTCAGACCAACTCATCGTGTATTAATTATAGGGGCGCCGCCATTAACCTGCAGTGATGCTGGGAATGAGGCGTAATTAAAAATACATGATGTAATGATGGAAGGAAAACTGAGGAAATAAACACCGAGCCTGGTAATAAGAACATTATTAACACATGGAGGAAATGTAACTCTGTCAACACTATTCCCAAAATGCATCGTTTTGTTTTTTTTATGTTTCTCACCTTAATTAAGTGTTAATGAATTCATTAAATCTCTGCAGCTCATATAGTCGACTGTATGGAGCAGAAGTTTATTCTTCTAAATCATTTTCACATTGTACGTTGGAGGTGAATTAAGCAGCAGTTGTTTTTGCTATAAAGGAACAAACATATGTTCCAGCGAGGTCAAGTCTGCAAGTATTGGAAACGTTTTTCAATTCTGCTATGTACCAGGTGTCAAATATGCAAATATATACTGTATGTATATACATAAAAATGTATATATAATATTCTGTTGAAACTTTATTCCTGCTTTAGTCTCTATTTCTCCGTTTGTTCCTTTGTTACGTTACTTTTTCCACTCGCGTCTTGCGACTAATAGTCCAAGAAATACATGCTGCAGCATCTACAACCACAAGATGGCACTACACTACACTCATTAACAGGATGCTGCTAATTCCCCCTCTGAGTGGAACCCAAACTGACCGAGGAACCATCTTCTGTAGAGTTGGTACAATTCTTTAGAAACAAACACAAGTGGAAATTAATCAATTGATGCAGAATAACTTACAGAAACCTAATGCAAATGAGACAATAATTTGTTCGACCTGTACTCTACTGCTGTGGTCCCCAACCACTGGGGCGAGGACCGGTACCGGTGCGTGGGTTAATTGGTGCCGGGCCGCAGAGAAATAATGTTTCCTTTTGGTCCCATCTGTCTATTCCTTCCACTTGATCCATACCCATATCAACAAAAAAACTGACCAATAGAATGGCTAGGATTCCATCATCAATAATGCTTCCATAATCAATAATGCAACTATATTTGGTTAGGAAATATTTTCTCAGTGAAGACAACAACAATAAACTCAAAAAGACGCAGAGTCATTGATACAAGATTCTAACTTTTTATACCGGTCTGGTAGGAGAAAATTATAGGCTCTGTGCACTTGAGAAATCCTTGTTGAGCCCATGCACAGTTAATTGGGGTAGGAAGATTTTATGGGTAGGAAAGTATTTCAGACTACGTAAATTTCATTATATTAAGCGATATTTATCTTCCACAACTTAACGACCGGTCCATGAAAGTAGACATTTAACGGGTTCGTGACGCAAAAAAGGTTGGGGAACACTACGGTAC
>JAFBJS010000918.1:166635-189007 GCA_016785265.1 Paraplagusia blochii
CATCTTCAATAATGCATTTATATTTGATTAGGAAAGATTTTCTCAGTGTAGACAACAACAATAAACTCAAAATGACGCAGATTCATTGATACAAGATTCTAACTTTTTATACCGGTCTGGTAGGAGAAAATTATAGGCTGTGTGCACTTGAGAAATCCTTGTTGTGTCTATCACAGTTAATTCAGGTAGGAAGATTTTATAGGTAGTGTATTATAGGTATTTTATTAAGGGATATTTATCTACCCCAACAGTTGGTTCGTGAAAATAGTACGAGAAATTTAACCTGTCCATGCTGCAAAAGAAAGGTTGGGGAACACCGATCTACTGTACTTGGTATCTCCTCTTTCTCTGGTGCGAAGAGAACCTACAGCACCTGCAGCCCTCCCTGCTCCAAGAGCCTGAAAAGGATTCAGCAGCAGAAGAAAAATGAATGAGAGAAACTTTCTCTCCCAGCTGGAAATCAAATTTCACTCCGTGTTTACACAAGCGCCCTTGAGCATCCGTGTGTCAGCCGCAGATCACACCTCCCCATCATGCATTGCTGATGCTCACTATTAAATCCCAGCCGCTGTCTGTCGACCCCACAAATCTGGAGCACGCTGAAGGAGAGGAACTGTTTGAGCAAATCTGTTATCAGAAAGACTTTTGAAGGCTCGACATCCATCACGCTGTGACGCAGCACTACGGGGCCGCAATCACTGACCGCCTTTACCTGCGTCCATTTGCAGCTGCGGCCAGTTCACGTCACGCATGTGTCCTGTTATCTATCTGCAGGATGCAGGCGCTAGGTTGTGTTTACCAAGGGAGAGGACACAGGACGTTTTGACTGGTCATCTCACTCCCTGGGTTGTTGTAAGTAAAACTGGTTTCTGGTTCGTGAGACAGTGAGAGACACACACATGTTGGACAGACTTGAAGGCAGTGACACCTTATTTTTCTGTCCAGACTTAGCAAAGTTGCACTTGGGATTTGTTTTCTTTTTCCATTATCTGCCTCCAGATAACAACAAAGTAAATGATTTGGTGATTACGGCGCACAGGGAGGCACTGAGTCAATCAGTTTGTAAATGGAAACTGGATGAAACAAATTCAAATTGAATATGGAGAATGGGTCTCAAGGGGCAGAGCGGTGAGATGGACACCGGGCGGCGTTATCAGCCACTGAACGATTTCTGGATGATTTTAATTTTCACAACCTGCCATTGAAGCAGGGGAGAGGACGGGGCTGACAGTATAAACAGCAAAAGGTTGAAGCTTTATTGAACCAAGATAACTGAGGAGAATGTTTATTTAAAAAAAGAGGGAAAACAAGCCATTTTCTCATGGATCCAGGCTACAGTCATGGTTGAAATTCCTTCAAAAAGCTTTCATCACAATGCTTCACTGACTTTGATGAATTTCATTCCATCTACTCCGACCTCAGCATACTCATCAGGCACGAGCCGTTTACACACACAGACATTCCTGCAGGAGTCTGACATGGGTGTTGATATATGTAAACAGGAAAGAAAGAGATGAAGAAGAACAAGGGGCAGGAATCTGGTGCCTTCAGGAAGGTTAGGAAAAAATGAAACCGCATTGCATTTTTTACTATTTCATCGCCACAAGAAAACACGCCTCCCTGTGGTTCTTCTGCTGTCACCCGCAGGGCCCGCTGTTCCCCGTCTGTCCTATATTAGGCCTGTTATTATACGCAGTAAGCATCTGGGGCAGACCTCTGTTGCAGTGCACGGCAAAGTGATGAGTTTTTACTGTAACTGTGTTCTACAGCTTTTAGCCTCTCCTCTAACCTGGCATCCCATAACTCACACAGCCATCCATGCTTCCCAGCCCGGGCCCGGGAGCTTCCTCGGAGGAGATTAAAGAAGCAAATTGTGAATGCATGGAGGGACATGGACGACACCGAACACTTGTCTCTGCCGTCAGAAGAAATCACATGCACAATAATAACATACAGAGGAAAGTGTTCACCTGCAAACCAAAACACTGTCACATCAGCTTTGAGGTTTGCAAACGTTTTCCCAGAAAAAAGAGGGAACAATCTCCAAAAAAACAATTTGTCAACTCCTACAATGTGAAGACGCTTCTTCACATCAGCCTCAACTGTAGAGGCACAGACCTGCTAAATTAAATCTAGTCTGTTGAGAAAAAAGGCTATTTTTACCAGCGTCATGAGACTTGAGAACCAATCCAGGCTGGAGTTGCCCATAAAGACGAGAGGCAATCTCAGTTCTGAATGGGTCTGAATGCTCAATCAGCAGCAGACTGCACTCCAAAGGAAATACAGTGAGGCAGCCACTCCACTGCTGACAACCTTTTCTCTCACGCAATATCTTCTCCATCACATACGGTGGTCTCACAGCTCATACAGTGGTCTCCAAAGAGTCTGCGAGATATTCTGCACAGATGAAACATCGGTCCAATTTTATCTGTTTCAGATTTTTTTTTTTTTTATTCTAAAGCACATCTCCAGTGTTCACTGTCAAACTCAATGTGCGTTGCAAACCACTGTAATGTTGCATCAAACCACAAGAGGGGGAAGGCACTGTCTGTTTTATTCTCAACTTCTAATCACCGCAGCTCTATAACGTGGACGGCTTTGCGCAACGTGGACGACGGGATCGGCTCGTTCCTGGGTCGCTGGGATTGAGGAAGAAGGGGTGCGCGCGCGCACACAGTTGAGGACACAACACACCTGAAGACACGGACACGTGTCCCCAACCTGTCTGTTCCTCACAATGACGTCACAGGCTGTGACATGCACTGCGCGCTATAAGTGTGATGGATTTTCACACGCAACTCTTCAAATCCCTGTTTTACAGCGTTACTTGAGAGCGGGCACCGTAGAGAGGAGAGAGGATGATGTGCAGTGTTCTCACTTGACCAGTAGGTGGAAATGCATGCATATTAAGTGGCTGAGTCAGTGCCAAAGAGCTTTTACTGCAGTGGCAGTCGCAGACAGAGAATCTATTAAAGCAGAAGAGGAAGGAGATATTTATGGAGTCATACTACAGACAAAAGAGGCATCACGTCCACTGTGTACTATAAGTTAGGGCAGTGCTATAAATACTGAAAATACTGCACGTTTACATCAATGAACTACAGTCTGATGAATTTATTTTCTAAGATTACACGTCTGGGATTTAATTCTGTTTTATTTTAACTATTGATTGTAAAGGAACTTGGTTTTCTTGCTCCGAGATGACAGACATCTGCAATATAAAGAGTAAATTTATATATTATTCACAAATGAATATCATTGGAGTGCTGCAGTGCCACCTGTAAAACAACTCAGTTTGGCCACCGGCCTGCTGGAAACGTCGGACGCGTGTTCCGTGAGGTGATGAATCATTCCTCGCTTTCTATCTCCGTGATAAATGATTTCGGGTTTGGCGGATGCCAAGAGAACGTTAGCCACTTGACTGCATTGTGACAAATGTCAAGTTTAGCGGAAGAGTGATAATGGCTTGGAAATGTAGCTCAGGGAGCGACACAGGTGCCTGAGTCCCACAGAAGGGGAATCTTAAAGCTTCAGCTCAACCAGACGTTTCCCACTTCCCGGCATTGTTCAGAAGGTTAAAGAAGAGCTTTTTCCTGCTCCTGCGTGGCCGTGCTGCGGTGCACAGAGCACAGACCGGAGCTGCATGGATGGATGGATTTGGTGAGCAGGAGGCCAATGGCCTCCTCAGAGCTCTGCCTTCAATCTCCTCAGACTCCTATGGGATGGAGCCTGGAGGTGGTGGGAACGTCATTGTAACATCAGTGTCTGTCTTCACAGAAGCTCTCCTGGATGAATGAGCAGTGAAATCCCACAGACGCAGATCTAAAAGTTGTAGAAAGGTTTCCTGAAAGAGTGGAAACAATGATGGCTCTGACCCCACGTTATGTTTATATTTAGAATGTCATAAAAATTGCTTGGTACAGATCTGAGCCAATCACAGCAGAGTTGGTGAAACCCCAGACCAGGGCCATGTGATTATTTATACATGTCATTTTACATGACATTACTATACATTTAGCCGACATTTTACCCAATGTGAGTCAAAATTTAAAGGAAAAAGTCACAATGTACAGTAAATTACTGTTCATTCATCTTCTTCTGCTTGTCTGGTGCCGGTCGGAAGGGGAAGCTGTTTCACCCAAATCACATTTGCCTTCCTGTGGGTGGTGAGCCCACAAGAAGTCTCGTGGGTCGGGATGGTACTATTCTCAGAGCTGAGGTGCAACCTGGCAGCTGCTGGATTCAAACCTGGAACCAGGAAGTCCGCTTCCTTATCCACTAGGCCACCACTGCCAACTGAATGACATTTCAAATAGATAAATAAAATTTTAGAAAATGAAGCAAAGTAACCCAGAGGAGGAAAAAGACTTTGGTGCTAGCATACAAGTAATCTAGTAATTTTAAGAGTGATGCTAACCTTTGGTTAAGCGTCTTGGTCCCATAAAGCTTCAGGTTCGAGTCCATCAGCTGCTAAATTGCCGCTCAAGTGCTCTGAGCATAACACCACCCTAACCCACATAACTTACAATGGGCTCAGCACCAGCAGGAGGCCTCACAGTATGGTGTAGTGTAATTTGGGTAGCAGTGATGGGGATTGTCGCCAGAAGATGACTGAAGACAGTACCTGGAGGAACCCTGCAGACTGGAATCAAAGCATCTTCTTGCTATGAGGCATTAACACTAACCACGTCTGCCACGTCATGTGATCATTGTTTAATCAGCATGCTCACATTGGACTAGTGATAATAAACATGAGGTATGCGTGATATGCGAGGTGCGTGAGAACACATCAGAACAAAGATTGTCACTTGTCGGGCCTGAACGATTCCTCTACGTGGTGTAAAACTCTGGTATTGATTCCCTCTGCACTCCGCAGGCTTAGTGCTCGCCCTTATCTCCGTGGTGAAATCACTCAAGCCCACAGAGTGTTGCGTTTGAGGATGGCCGCAAGTCGATTTCCCTGTGACCATTTGCACAGATGAGTCTTGTACATCTGTGAGGAGGAGCAACGTTCAGGAGATGCTATCTTTGACATGTCTATTTTTGAACCCCTGCCCTCCAGTGACTCGGATCCTAATAGATTAACACTATTTTTATCCAGTTCCTACCATGTGCATCATGCATCACATTACCCAATACCTGAGGCTGGGTGTATTTAAGAACCCATCAAATAAACTGACCAACCACTCATCTGCATCAGCAACTATTTAAATTATTCATTAAATTTTATGGCTGGTGGGAAAAAAGTTGCCCAGTCCCTGGTTGATTGGAATGACTGTGTTGGAGCCTGTATATTACTCATAAATATAGCAATAAAATATATCAACAAAGGGGACGAATAGGAGGGTGGGGGCACGGCACGGAATTATTTGCAGACCGGCAGGTGTGTGTGCACCGCATACAGATCTCATCAAACTGCTCAGGCTCGACGTGTGTCTTCAGATGCTACAGATGATGGAGAGAACCTGCTGTGAAGAAGGTGAGCACCCATTCATGGAACCAACTGAATCCACCGAGATCAATAACCAAACTGTTTCTTCTTGGAGATAAAAATAATCGGCCTGATTTGTTTATTTGCCGATGACTCTGTGTTTGTTCTGCCTTTTCAAATGTTTGTCACAGTGGTGACCATAAATAAATGTCTGTTCACCCTGGTGAATGGGCATCATTATGTCTAATTATTAGCACTGCCAACAATTAATCGGATGAATGCCTCAGTGGCTGTGCCCTGGTCGTGACTAACTACAATTAATCGCAATTAATTGAGATGAATCAACCCTCTTTAAAGTGACTCTTTATATTTTCATACAGAAAAACATATTAGCTATCATGGGATTTATCAGACTACTGTGTTGTGTTGGCCAAGTATTCAGACCTTTGGGTCTTCATATATCCAGTACTAGTACTAGTAGTACCATGTACTCCTCTGTAAGTCACTTTAGACAAAACATTGGTGTCCTCTCAGCACGTCCCTTTTTTCAGTGGTTTCTTTAGTGAATCATCCTTTTCCATCTCTCCCCGTCCTCTCCATCTTCTACTCTGTCTCCAACTACCTCCATGTCCTTCCTCACCGCATCCATCAATCATCAATGGCTCCTACCTGGTAGCTCCATCGCTACAATCATTCTTCTACTAATGCATCCACTGTCCCTGCTCTGAACATGTCCAAACCATCTCAAGCTGTCTTTTCTAGCTTTTTCTCCAAACCTTCCTGTCTGCGTTGTCCCTCTAATCACCTCATTCCTGATCCTGTCCATACTAGTCACCCCTAAAAGTCAGCGTCTTCAACTCCTCCACCTCCAGATCTGTCTCCTGTCTCCTGTCTCCTACCTATTCCTTGTGTCTCTAATCCAAGCATGGGCAAACCTTTTGACTCGTGGGCCACAATAGGTCCTCAAATTGGACACGGGGCCGAGTCCAGAGCAGAAAAATGGATCGTTTGTTTGAACTAAGATAAATGGCAGGTAAAAGGCTTGTATAAGACCTAAAATCCTTCATTTCTAATACCCTTTATGGCGCCATCTACTGAGGAAATGCATCATTGCAGGGAAAAGGCAGAAATATAATGATAGTATAGTAGAATTATTTAATTTATATAAGGTTGGCAGGCCGCATAAAAAAGCTCAACGGGCCACATCTGGCCCCCGGGTCTTAGTTTGCCCATGCCCGCTCTAGTCCATCCATCGTGGCTGGTCTCGGTGTATGAACAATAGAGCTAAATTCATTACATCAACAGCCCATGGTTACACATGGTGGCGTTGTTTACTACATTTGAATCCTCTTATGTCACATAAGGACACTTAATGAAGTTAAGTGTTGTTGTTGCTCTAGTTACAACCCAACTGTCCTCCCAGGATCAGACAAGGGTTAATCACAGTCTTATTACCAGCGTTCTCTTCAGCTGCCACCGATCATCAGCCTTCACTGAACCCAGCTCTGGGACACACACTCAGCCACTGTTGTCCTACAGGGGCCACCATAACTAAGTTAGTCTGTACATAAATACAAACTCACTTTCGCTTAAAGCTCATGAGCAGTTGGAAAAAAAGCAGTGATTAATGTGGCAGCTGCTGGCCTGTTGGTGGTGATTCACTTCATTGTACTCGATGGGATCCACAGTTTCTAGTCTACGTGTCCACAAGCTCGCAGTCATGTTTAGTTTCCACCTCATGTGCGATCATTCCGTCTGCTCGGTGCGGAAAAATGGGAGGAAATCAGGTTCACTGTTGGCGCTGTAGGTGTGATGAACAAAACTAAACAAATCAAAGTAATTCATTTTTAACAAGTTTCAGATACAAAATCCAATCAATGCTGGTTTCATGATGAAAGAAGTGAGAGTCAATCAGAGCTAAGTTTGTTTCCTGGGAAGTGATGCTGTGATGCTGTTTGTGTAGTATTAAAAACACCAACTGGGCTCATCACAAGATATTACATCTGTCCACCTAACCATCCTTGTCCACTTATCCATTATATCCATTCTTCACGACCAGTGCTGGTGCGATACGACGATATATATCATGGTGACGATAGAAAAGCCCCGTCGATATATTGTATATCGTGCCATTTCTCTTCTATCGCTTCTACCGTCTCTGACCTTTTTTCAATCAAATATTACTCAAAATATGTGATGCAATAGCCTACAACGATTTTATTAGAGGTGTCTTGTCCCTTTGTGCACTCTAACAAAGTCACAGATTTAAGAAAGTTGAAAATATATGTATATTATTAATGAACTTTGGTCCAAAATGTGTTGTTCTTCTCGGAAATCTGAACATTTTGTGCTCATTAAACAAGATGTTGACATTTCAGTTTCTTTTGCCAGTTCAGTTTAAAAACTTAGTTTGAAAAAAAAATTATTTATTTTTCATTTGATCCATTTCTACTGCTGCACTAAAATGTGTGTTTCTTATTTGTGACAGTTTCAGTTGAATATAACTGAAAAATAAAGTCGGAGAGAAGTAAGCACTGACATTTGTCAGAAGGGGAAACTTTTTATTGTGGTATCTAGTGATATATATGATTATCGTGATGTAAAATAAAATCCAGATTGTGATATATGATATTTTTCATATCGCCCAGCACTTTTCACAGCTATCACCCAAACCATACTCTCCCATACCACCTTCCTGTGGGTAATGAGCTCAATGGAACACCAGGCTATAACATCCGTCCATTTTTACCCACTTATCCGTTGTCAGGTCGTGGGAGCAGACGTTTCCATGACTGCCACCTAAATCACACTGTCCGTACCATCTCTTAGTGAACTTTCCTCCTGGTGGAGAGCCCATTGTACGCCCATCAGGATTCCCAATTGCCCATGAGGTGAATCATTGAGTTCCACACCGATGGCAGAGACATAACCAAGATGTAAGAACAGCTAAGTCCATATCCAAAACCCAACTGACTGCAACAGGGACCAAATTGAGGTTGACCTCTATACAGACATCCTGACACCTGGCCTCTATAGATTAAAGGAAATCATAAGGCTCTTTAATTAGGCAGCCATAACACCAGCAGAGGGAGGGGGGCAGCAGAGGGGCGGAGAGGCTAAATGAGGCGGTAAATTGTTAGGTTGTTGGGAGTGTTGCATTAAATTCTGACCATGATTGTCCTCTAAAATAACATAACCAGGATGTTATGTACTGTACATGATGAACCCTTCCTCCCCGACCATTATCCACCTGTCTGTTATCAGTCCTTCTACAACCTCTGAGTGTTGTCTATGTCTCAAAACCATTTGTAATTTCTGCAGTCTGAGCAGGAAGTGAGGAGTAACGCTGGCTTATCAGATGAGAAAATGAAATATTTGTCAGTGAATGCCTTACTGGAATATTAATTACAGTTATCAACAACTTGCACATCACAATAGTTGCCGATAGTCGCCAACACTAGCTGCCCTTCTGATCCCTAACGCCTGCACTCTCAGCCATGGGTGTCACCCTGGTTTAAAGTCACAGCAAGACAAACATGAATATATATGTATATATGTATATAGTACATTTCCCAAGACTTGACACAGAATTGTATGCTTTCGCTCTGTAAACAACAGACAGAATCACCATCTAGTTCTTCATATATTTGTAACGCCAGACTGAGCGTCGCCTGTTACGCCGCCTGTGATAGAAGAACTGGCAGCAGCAGCAGCAACAGCAGCAGCACAAGCTTTTGGTTTTGCTTTATCGGTTCCCTGTTCGACCCAGTGGAGGTACTGGGTACTCGCTCACATCACAGCGTGATAACGCAACGGTTTCTTGATTTAATCTCCACCTCTGACAGAAGACTGCATGCATTTTGTGCAGTGCTTATCTGCACGTTAGGAAGCCGGTCATGAGCGAGTGGGTGTGAAGTGAGTGGTGGACCAGAGAGAAGGGAGTTGACAATAAGGCCCGACATGAGGGAGATGTTCTGTGCGTAAAACGACAGCTGGCATCCAGTGCGTTTACAGTGACTTTATCACATTCAGACACGAGCGCTGCTGCAGGACTCACTTAGGCTGTGAATCACTGACAAGAGATAAATCAAAAGATTTCAACTGCCATGATACAGTTCCCAGAGGCCAGGAAGTCAGAAACATGGTCAAAGGCCACACTGTAACAAAACTGTGGCGAGGGTTTGACTCCGGAAGGTAGATGACCATGCAGATTTTCTCAAGCTAATGCTAATTATGTGTTTATGACAGGTGTTCCCCAACCTTTTTTGCACCACAGACTGGTTAAATGTCTCGTACTATTTTCATGGACCGCTCGTTAAGTTGTGGCAGATAAATACACCTTAATATAATTACATTTCGGGTTTTCTGAAATATTTTTCTCCCAATAAAATCTTCCTACCTGAGTTAACTGTGCATGGGAACAACAAGGATTTCTCAAGTGCACACAGCCTATAATTTTATAAAAAAATATATATAAAAAGGTAGAATCTTGTATTAATGACAAACTCAATTTGAGGTTATTGTTGTTGTCTTCAATGAGAAAATGTTTCTTTATTAAATATAGTTGCATTATTGACAATGGAATCCTAGCCATTCTATTGGTCAGTTCTTTTGTTGATATGGGTATGGATCAAGTGGAAGGAAACATTATTTCTCTGGCTGAGCAAAGTTGTGGCAAAATAAACTAAACTTTACAAAACAAACAACTGGCATAAAATGATATTACAGTTGTTTTTTGCCTTTTACCAGAGTTTGATGTCAGATCACAAATCGCAGCAGGTTTTTTGTGGCCCATAGTCAACAATTTGCCTGCACTCACTCACAATGTCTCCACTCATTTATTGGGGACCACATCAGCAATGTGGTTTCCTTCAAAGGGCAACATTAATACATCCATCCATCCATCGTTATCTGCTTATCTGTTACCAGGCCTCAAGTCGCCACAACTGCAATCTAAAATCACATTGCAACATACCATACAATCCTGCAGGTGGTGAGACAATTGGAAGAGAACAGCGCCAACCGGGATCCGAATGTACCAGGGAGGTGGAGTTTTACACCAGAGACAGAGACATTGCCTCTGGGCCAAGTTTGTGTTGTTTTTTTAATTGTTAAAACTAATGTGATGCTGCTAATGTCAGTGCTAGAAAGTGTGAACGCTGTAACCGTGACTTCATGTTTTGGTCCGATGGTAATGTAAGCTTCTGTTCTGATGTTTAATAAAACTGGTTCTAGAAATGAATGAAAAAATACTATGTGGGGTTTTCATAAAAAAAAAAAAAAAAATGTCTTTTCCGTGCTGTGGATGGACATGATGATGTCCACATGAGCCTGTGAGCTGGTGGATGTTATTCTGGCCCACTGATGTTATCAGATAGGAATCTTAAAACACATGAAGGGGTATATAAATCTTCTCGTTTGTCAGTGATAAGAGTCTAAAGCGGCAGCGACATGGGAGCTTTATCAGTAATTTGGTTCCAATGTATTTGATAAACCTATATCCTTCCTGTTATATAAGACAAGTGAGTCACAGCCACTTAGTGTGTGTTGTATTGGATGCATCTTGGAGTCGCTACAAACACAACTCCTCAGAGACGGGACTAAATGCTCGCAGCTCTTCACCTCTGCTGCAGCTCACCAAGAACACTTACTGAGCTCCACCGCAGCGTCTTCAATTTGCACCTAATAGGAAGAAGCCGCCAAACACATGCCGCCATCGACGATGTAATTTATTCTGTTTACATAAAAGCTGATATGTTTTGATTATACCTTAAAATGACTTTTCTTCACCTTTCTTCCTTGAAAATGACTGCATGCTTTTACAGGGAGCCCTATTAGCTGCAGCTTGTGGACAAGTGAAGGACGCACAGTTGTTGTGGTTTCAGATGTTCTTGTTTTCTTTGGTGAAATGATTCCTCTTTTGTCCAGCTTCTTTTGAGCATACATTTTACTAGTTTTATTTCACTTTTTACATTTACCAGACTTATCAACCTGAATTTAGTTATTTTATTTAGGTATGCAAAAGGCTTTTTGTCAGACTAAAGTATTTGTGGGTGGGGTTTTAAGTCAGATTTATAAGAAAGTATATAAATATTTGTCAAGAGAAGTAAGAAAATATATATAATCCAGGGATTTTTATCATTTAACTAGAGAAAAAAAAATAACACTTCAACATATTCAGTGATGTCAGTACTGCAGTAACGCAGAACATCTATAGACCAGTTAAAGAACGAGAACTGGTGAGAATTTTTATTCAATGTAACAAAAACATTTCATGAAGACTTGATGAGGTCAAAAACAGAAATATACTCTATTTATAACCCATGACATTCCCATACAGCAGAGGTCACCAACTATGACGTCAGAGAGACAGAATTTTCTGGACTGACAACTCAAGGGACCTTAAAATAAAATGAATGTCTACCTTGGGATGCAGTAAGCAGCCAAAATGGTTCCCTCGATGGCCCAAAATCTGTCCACGGGCCATTAGTTTATCACTGATACTACGATTGTTGTTCTGCCTGAATATTGAACAGCATATCTTGAATTCAGATGAAGATCACCCACTCATCTGCGTCCAGGTTGCAGGAGGAAGACAATTTTGTTTTTTTTTTCTTTTAAGTTACCAGGATGTAAACTGCCAAGTATAATGGCATTAATGTCGTCCCTCAGACAAGATGGAATTATGTTTGTTGGTCTCAAGACAAAACTTTTATTATAAACGTTTCCCTTCAAATAAATCTGTCTGGCAAATGTCATCTTTGTGGTTTTGGGCTTCAGGGTTTTCAGTTTTAGTAAAAGTGCAGTTCCGAGTATTGTGTTTCTTTGCTTTTTCAAAATAAAGGGTCCTCTGCTTTATGACTTTCCATGCCTGGCCTGATCCCTGCGGAGCTGCAGCAGGAGATCATATGATTATCTGAAGGTCCTGTACAAGAGCTGTGTCATCCAGCAGCCAGTGGAGAACAGAGGGAGCATGCAAGTCAGGACAAACATCACGGGCAGACACAGTGAAGAGGACTGTGTGTAAAAGGGTGGTGTGTTTTTTTTTTTTCTTTGTTTTTCACACCAAACAAAGACTGTAATTTAGCACAGCCTTCAATTTTTCTTTTATAAAATGGAGAAAACGACTCCTTTGTGCAGACAGAATGGCCTGAACTTCAAAGACTTGCAGCAGCACAATCCAACAGACTTTATTATTTCTGATGTCTGACCTTTGGAACAGTTTTATCTCCTTTCATTTATTCCATGTTTTTTTTTTTTTCATGTCTCAGGGTTTCCCTTGATCCCCATTAGAATGGGATTGTTAGCCTAACATGGAGCTAGCCCTCCTTCCCAAAGTTTTTATCAGAGAATCAGATAAGAAAACCAGGCATGTGCTTTAATTTAATGCCAGAGGGGAGGTGGGATCTGGAGGAGGTAACAAGGTGACACCGCAGTGGAAATCTCTCAGAGAGACAGAGACTTTCCATGAATATGTAATGATAGACAGGCTCCATATCTCCACTGGTCATCACATGTATAAACCCTCAGTAAACAGTAGTTCTTGTGGATTGTTCTTTGTGTTAAATATAAACCAAACACTGTTTGCTGCATGCAATTAACAGAGCACTTATTGAGACGGTTATCATTTCTCGACCCAGACTCATATGACATCAGAACCATGTGATAGACCACTATCAAGTGTGAACCAGACAAGGAAGGCAACTGTTTCTCCTTTGTTGCTTCACTTTTCTCTGACAACGGCAGCTCTGCTTCAGGACAGTCTGCGTTCATACCTCCACCAACTATAGAGAAGCATTTGCCAACAGTGACCCACAAACAGAAATAATCATTTTCTCTCATGAAGCCAAGATCTTGCACTAACACGGAGGAAGCCATTCCTACAGGAATGTTGGGCGAGAAGCGGACCACAACCCTCCTTCTTCCATCACCTGGGGAGCGATGTAAAAGTTGATGGCAACCACACAACAACTTTGTGTGATCTAGTCCAATGGTCCCTAGCCACTGAGCAGGGGACACTGGTCCGTGAAAATAGTATGAGACATTGAACCAGTCTGTGCCGCAAAACAGGTTGGGGAACACTGATCTAGTCACACGGGGCGAGATGGAACCATCAACCCTTTCAACACAGAAACACCTAACTAACTTAACTAAACGGTGTCTCCAACAGATACAAACAGCGCTCTACTAGAACATCAAATAGCTCAGAGCCGTACCTGGTGAGCAAACATCAGGCTAATTCTCCTCCAAAGAGTGAAGTGATGGTTCTCCTCTAAATCAGTATATACTCATTTAAATAATTCAATCGTGCAGCTCAGAGGTAGAAGAGTTTCTTCTGTGTCTCCCTGCAGTGTTTCCACCTGGGGCAGAGACGTCGCCACTCGGTGAAGTGTCTATTTGTTTACATCCAACCTTAATTAACTGTATGTGATGGAAGGACATTACCCATCCATTTGGTGAACAAGGGCTGGACCTGATCCTGATCTGCCCTCAGTTTGGCCCTCCTCTTCACGATGCACTGGGAGAGAGGTTCTTAATTTGCGTCGATCAATAGCTGGCAACGTCACGTTTCAAATGCATGGGGTCCCTACAGAAAAATGTTATCGTGATATTTTAAGTCTATGGAGTCACAGTGGAAAAAATCTGGCAAAACATAACGTAATGGTGAGGCAGCAAAACAATATATTGTGATATATTGATGTCGATTACGGCACAGCAAAGTAGTGGATTTGTTTAAGCAATTTAAACATACTGGGCTACAGCAGTGGTCCCCAACCACTGGGCCAGGGACCGGTACCGGTCCGTGGGTGAATTGGTGCCGGGCCGCAGAGAAATAATGTTTCCTTTTGGCGCCATCTGTCTATTACTTCCACTTGATCCATACCCATATCAACAAAAGAACTGACCAATAGAAAGGCTAGGATTCCATCATCAATAATGCAACTATATTTCATTAGGAAATATTTTCTCAGTGAAGACAACAACAATAAACTCAAAATGACACAGAGTCATTGATACAAGATTTTAACTTTTTATACCGGTTTGGTAGGAGAAAGTTATAGGCTGTGTGCACTTGAGAAATCCTCATTGTGCCCATGCATTCTTAATTCGGGTAGGAAGATTTTATAGGTAGGAAAATATTTCAGAACACCATAAATTTTATTTTATCAAGGGGTATTTATCTGACACACCTTAACGGCCAGTCCGTGCAAATATTATGAGATATTTAACCGGTCTGTGGCGCGAAAAAGGGAACACTGGTCTAGAGCACCAAGTTAAAAATGTGTAATGTAATAAAATTAAATAAATATCAAACTCAAGGGAATATGTACTCCTGGGAAAGATTGAGTCTGGTTGTGGCTACTGCTTTGACCTGGTATGGATAAGCAGATGAAGATGGATGAAGATGAATGTGAATGCAGGGAAACTGTCAGTGAGGAAATGCACAACGATGGGACATCAGGTTACTGAAAGAAGGAGAAACACTTGGCATCATAGTCAAAAAAAAATGAACATAAATATATGTTTTCTGAAAAGAAGATTCATAGATGCCACATGTTTGAGTAGGAAGAATTGAATGAATTATTAATTTTCCGTGTTTCCTCTGCAGGGCATCAACCTTCATCCATTGACATCATGGAACCACTGGACTCTGATGAGTCCATCAAAGTGTCAGACAGAGTCTTGTGTTCCAATCTCTTTTCAGTTCATATCAATTTACGGAAGAGCGCTTAAAAAAAGAGAGCAATTTTCACACAGATGACATGTGAATTACTCTGTCCATTCTACTGAATGAGCTGTTAGTGTCCCTCATGACCCTCTACAGCAGTTTGCTGAAATTATTTTCCAGCACAATATTTGAATGCAGATCAAGGGACAGCTCTGAGGCTTTGCGGCGAAATAAATTCACTCCTTTAGCTCCGCTCTGCATTATTACACCAGAGAATTCAATCAATATTTCTCCTGCATTTTATTTTTGTGTTTTTGTTTATTTTTTCCATTTTTCCATTTAACTATTGCTGCTCCTTTCTGTATCTGGAGTCTGAACTGAAGCCACTGTGTCCAAATCTGTTAGAGTTTTTGACAGGCTGCCTGAGGTCTAATGCACACGGATACGTAGCTCAGATTAATATCAGATTAGATTGGTGAATGAAGGGACAGACAGACAGACAGACTGTAGAGATAGGTAGGTAGGTAGGTAGGAAAACTAAATGTTGTGGTTGATAATAAATATTTATATCCCAGCTCACTTGTATCGTATCATCAACTGTAAGGAAAAACCCTGTTACGGGCTTGAATTTTAAAAGGTTTTTTTGTCTGGGGATTTTTCTGCGCGGTCGACTGGTGCACCTTCACACTCAGGTAATAGACATTGACCTCCACTCCTGTCCAAGGAGCAGATGGGAGGTGTGACCCCACTAACCCTGTCCAACAGCAGTCATGTCTGTAGTTGCTGAGGGAAGGAAACAAGAAGTGCTCCGGTCTGGAGACACAGAGCAGCAGAAAACCCCGTTATTCACGGTCTGAGAAGCTGCGACGCTTCACGGTTCTGCTTTACACGATGGTGGCTGACACAGCAGCCATGTTTGTGATTTCTGCTTGAGGGACAGAATAAAAAAATAAATTGGAATAATAGTCACGATTGAACAGATTCCTTTTAAACTGCAGACTTTAAAAGCAGTTTGCTGGTGGTTTATTAGGAATTATGCAGAGAAATTATTAATAAACCACTTCACTAACGAAATACATACTAAACTAAAACTTCTCAAGTATTTCTACTTTTACAGAAATTTTATTAATAACATAAAATATAAGAAATATCACTTGGCCAAAAGAATCATTGTGAGTTAAGAAACATGTTCTTAAAAAACTGGTTAAAAATGTGATTTGTTCAGCTGTAATTTAATAAATTCTTTCCTAGAACACAGAGTATTTCTCAGGTTGTGCTGCGAAGATGTTTCCAGTTTGTAGGACATCTCTGTGGAGTCGTTTAAAGGCCTGAACATGTGCCTCAAACACCAACGCTCCAATTACATCCCATTTTCCCAGTCAAGTGATGAAGATGAAAGGTTGTAATAACCCTGATTCTGACCGTCTGACTGTAATGGGCGGCAGAAAAGGTCGTGCTGTTTGTCAAATTTACTATTTCATGACGCTGCCTTCTCTCCGCGGTGGAGTTTAGCATCATTATTCCATCACCATCCGTTTTCCGCCTTCGCCTGGAAACAAACACTAACTGATCCCAGATGAGACAGGATGAAAACATCACAATGGATCCCACTTTCAGGCTGACAAAACTCTGGGGTGTTGCTCTTGAAAAGTATTCCATTTCCTTCTTAATTTATGCATCTAAATTACTTTCTGTCTCTCCTTAGCAGCATCTCCTCATCAAGTTGTCTGTTGATGGGGCCGACTACGTGGTCGGTAATAATCAGGCTGTTAGTCAAAGCCAGCAGCTCTGCTGTGCTGTGTGGATTTTGCTCTAAACTGAAGGCCTGGCTGTGCTGGGGAAACTTGAGTTTAGGAAAAACTTTGATTGGAATGGAAATATATTATTATAAATGTTTCATCAACACATATTAGTTTTTAACGAAACACCAGAACACCAGTTTCCCCACTTATCACCAGAATTGGAAACAGAAAGACATCTACAAACAGCTGTCCATCGGGATGATGGCTTCCATGGAAGTGCTCAATAATAAAGACACACTGAGCTGACGGAGCAGGCAGCGACTCACGCTGCAGCCCAGGGCCATGAACAGCTTCAGTCAAAGCTCCAGCAGCAAGAAGCAGCCGCAGGCGACTGTCATCAGAGTGAAGAAGTGAGAGAAGAACCAAGTCAAGGGGCTGCGTTCAGGTCTCCCTGGGTCTATCCAGACATGAGAGCTCTGGGAGATGAGGTGCAACACTTTCATTAAAACTATGAAACTACTCAGACCGCGTCGTGTTTGAAACAATGACGCAAATCACAGCTTTGAGTCACTGTCACTGGAATTGACAACTTTGTAATGTTGTTTTCCAACAACACACGTGTTGATGTGCGTCTTCAGTTGTTTAGTTTGTGCAGCACAATGTTTCTCATGACCAGACTCATCACGGCTACATGGTCTGCTCCAAGTACATGTCCATAAATGGTCTTATGATTCCAGCCGCTGTGAAGACATTAATACAAAGGTTTCTGCTGATGAAGGACAATGAAAAATGACCCAGTACCTTTTAGTCAAAGTTTGTGTTTTTATTCAATGATAAATGTCCCTGCAGATGAAGATGAATGAATGATTAACATATATCACTGGTCCCAATCCTGATACTGGTACCAGGGATATTTGGTGTAAAAAATATATATTTACTTTCCTCAGTTTGGGAATTTCTGACGTTTCCCAAAATAATGTGACCTACAGAATTAGGTCAAAAGACGTCTTTTTACTGACTCTTAACAATACTTCAACGGTCCATGCAGTCATTGGAGCATGAAAATTTACTGGTAGGGATGATCAACCAGTGTCTAATAATTCAAAGGTATTATTTGAAACTCCAAGCGGGCCAGTTTGGGCCAGCAGGCCTTATGTTTGGCACCCCATTATAGACAGCTCCATTCAGACATCTTTTCTCAGATCGCCATAACATCACTGGTTCTGCTGAGTCAGGTTCTAAAGAAATAATAAACAGGTGGCTGTGGCCATATGCCATAACTGACCCTACAGATTTGAGAAAATAAATTCTGACAGCCCTTTAAAGCATTCTGACAACATCTGGATGATGAATGCCAGCAGATTTGGTTGCTGCCATTGAAATGAGTCACAGCCAAAGAGACAAATGAGTCTTGAAAGGGAGGCGGAGGGCGTCACAGATCTACACTGTGGAATAAACTGTGATAAATTAGAAAAAAAGAACAACAGTGTTATTCACATTTTTCACAACACTTTATCAATGTCCTGCAGAGACGGGAATAAAAATTTTGAAAAAGTCCAGGTTCACTATGAAGGTCTGCAGCCTTGTGCAGCCCAGAGAAGTCTGGAGAGAGGGTGCATAAGACGAGTGGTGTGAAAATAATGACATTATTGAGGGTACTATGGAGAGGTGACATCACAGGGAATGAGGAAACCTTTCCTGGGGCCATGTGGAAGGCTTCAATATCTCCTCTCCGTGGTCAGCAGCTCAGCTGTCTAACAACCACTCCGTCTCAACCAGCGTCCTTTAAAGCAACCGTGTTAAAGAGCAGCAGCTCAGAAAATCAGATCAGGGTTTTAGGACTAGACCACAGCCCTGAAGGCTTTTTCACCATTAAAGAACTGACCTAACAGATGATCGCCATAAAGAAGAGTTCCTTCTTGGGATATTAACCTATACCGGTATACACAGGTGATTTCCCCTCCAATTACTGTGAGAAAGGCATTCCATAAAAACTGTGTACAACATAAAAACACTACTTCAAGTTATAAAAAAATGCCTGACTATTTCAAAGACAGCTGCGTTGTTGTCGTTTCACTGCGTCCATTCCGTGTTGTTTTGCTTAACTTTGCTGCATAAAAACACCTGGTGTTAAAGTGTTAAAATCTTACCCCGACCCTCACATGACCAGCTCTCAGCAGTCATTACGAATGACCATTTTCTCATCCACAAAAACAATCCAGACCATGGACATTTACTGTACTATCCAGCATTGTTGTTGTGCCTTTAAGTGTGGTTTGATGACATCATTCATCGAGCACCAGTCAAAGTGTCACCCCATGAGGAAGTCCAGCGTATTTACGGAATTAGCGGCTAATTTTGAATATCGGTGGAAAAACTACTGTAAAAACTAAAAATACTCTCCAATATTATAAAGGTCGCTGATATCAGTCCGATAGTTTTGGTGGACCGATATTATCAGCCATCCCGGGTTCTTTCCTAAAAGTCTGGGGTGCAGTACCAACTGATGACCATAGGTGAAACAGAGGTGAAAACAATATCTGCTTTGGCTGTTTTAAAAGTAAAAAGTCAAATTAAATATGATCTTTCTTTTATATCATCTCTTGTTTTGAAACTGATTAAGTCTAGGAAGAGCATGGCATTAAACTTTAGTACTCATAACATTATTACTTAAAATCAGTAAAAAGGTCTAGCTTTTTCCTCTTTTTTATTTTTATGCAAAAAGTGCATTCAATAAATCTTCATATTTAATAAAAAATATAACTTTCTAAACATTTTCTAAATATGAAATGCTTGTGCAGCAGTTGGATTGAAACCTCTGGTGGCCTGGTTTTAGCTGGAGGACCATATCTTTGACACCAATGGATTTCAGGCTTTATTAATTGGTTCATTACTTAATTAATGTTTATGTCACAGAGACTCATGAACAAAGTTTATCAAAGTTTGACACATTTTCTTTGTCAGCTTAAAGTTGATTCTAAAACAAATATAGTTATTTATCATGAAAAAGAAAACCAAAACAAAATCTTCCTGTAATTTGACATATAACCGTTAACTCTTCATCATTTTCCGCTCATTCCTTTAAAATTAGCTTCGAAACATGGAGGTGATTTCACAGGAAATAAAGTATCCATAACTGACAGCTGAACTGTAATTAAACCATGTACTGTGACTCGGGAGTCAGAGGAGTACATGTGGCTGTTTCTTCACACTTGGCCCCCGGGGAGGTGTTTCTGTGAGTGGTGCTGGGGCAGCTCTTCTCTTATCACACCTCTAGTGGTCTTTAATGGGAGGGAGCTACGATCCACTGAGGCGCACAGCTCCAGCTGAAGCGCACGGCAGAAAGGCGCAGTCAGTCAGCTGGAGTTGGTCTTCACAGAGTCACACGGCTAATATGATCAGCTCGGAGCCCGAGCTACAGTGGCTGTAGTCTGACATTTGAGTTCCAGAAGAAAAACGCTGCCGCACGGCAAGGAGAACGCGCACTTTTGGAGTGCGTAAATCTTGCTGTCCAACTTTGGGGAAGCAGGCGCCGGTTGGAGCGCGCGCGCGTCCGGACTGGAGCCGAAAATGAACGACACCGGGTTTTACTGCAAAGGCAACCAGTCGGACAACATGACAGACCCGTCATGTCTGAACGCGACTCGACCGACCTACAGCTACATCGACATCACCACCTTCATGCACATCTTTCCCTCCATCTATGGCATCCTGTGCTCGGTCGGAGTGATAGCCAACGGACTGGTCATTTACGCGGTGGCGGCGTGCAAGAAGAAGATGGTGTCCGACATCTACGTGTTGAACCTGGCCATAGCTGACATGTTGTTCCTGCTGGTGATGCCCTTCAACATCCATCAGCTGGTCAGAGACAGACAGTGGGTCTTTGGGAACTTTATGTGTAAAGCTGTTGTGGTGGTGGACGTCAGCAACCAGTTCACCACTGTGGGAATTGTAACTGTGCTGTGCATTGATCGGTAAGTGGAGAAAGTCAGGGACGTGATCACTTTACAAAGTTTTTCTGTCTTTTAAGCCAGCGGTCCCCAACCACTGGGCCAGGGACCTGTACCAGTCCGTGGCGAATTGGTGCCGGGCCGCAAAGAAATAATGTTTCCTTTTGGTCCCATCTGTCTATTACTTCCACTTGATCCATACCCATATCAACAAAAGAACTGACCAATAGAATGGCTAGGATTCCATCATCATGAATGCAGCTATATTTGATTAGGAAATATTTTCTCAGTGAAGACAACAACAATAAACTCAAAATGACGCAGAGTCATTGATACAAGATACTAATTTTGTATATCGATCTGGTAGGAGAAAATTAAAGTCTGTGTGCTCTTGAGAAATCCTTGTTGTATGCATGCAAAGTTAATTCGGGAAAAAAATTTAAATCGCCGGATTTATCTGCCACAAAATAACTAGACCGTGAAAAAAGGTCTGCGGCACAAAAAAAGGTTGGGGGACACTGCTTAAAGTTTTTTTTATAAATTTATAAATATATATATATATATATCAGAATACTTATAATTATAACATTTCTTAACGTTTAACTCGTTTGTTTAATTTATTTTTACATATATCCGTTTGCAGCAGGTCCAACCTGAATGTGATTCCAACATGTGAATCGTAAAATGTGTGACAAACGAATATAGAGACAAGAGGGTCAACAACTTAAACTCATCAGCTGAAGGAATCAGCTTATTCAGCACAGAAGGCTGAGAATGCTGCAGGAAAAGTAGGAAAAAAGTGAAAACAAAAGACAAAAAGTGACAGAGTAAAGAATCCAGAGGCCGATCAGTCAGTGCCTGTTGCTTTGGCAGCAAGTTATGAACAAAAAAAAAGAAAAATCATTCAGTCTATATCGAGTTCTTGTTGTTGTGAAGGAAAAGTGATTTTCAAAGTGGTTTCGACCCGGTGTCTATGAAAAAGCTGTTGGTCAGTAAGAAGTAATTAGAAAAAACAAATCAGTCGAGGGCAGGGCAGCAAACTGATGACAAATAAATACACAATTCTAGGCGGAATCAAGTTTGACATGAATCATTACCATAGTGTTATCAAAATGACAGAAACAGTGTATCGTCCGAGGGATTTTACCACCCGGGTAAAAATTTTTCTCTTGGTTGTGGTTTGAAACACAAAATCTAAATGTTAGATTTCAGATCCGATTAGTCTTAAATTGGGTCCCACAGCAGCAGCAGCTGTCTCTTATACACATCTAGATGTGTATAAGAGACAGCCCTCAGCTTAAACCAAATACTGTGGGCGTCCTTGTCTGACACACAGCAGCAACAGTCAGACTGACACATGCGTGTGTGTGGGCAGTGCTGCAGTGTGTACAGCTGTCTCTTATACACATCTAGATGTGTATAAGAGACAGGACGTACACAGTACGAACATTACTCAGTCATGTAACACGTGCTTGAAGTAAACACCCTCTCTACAGCTGAGTCAAATCACAGAGAAGGTGATTTACCTTTGTAAAGCCAGGTCACATAAAAATAACATCATTCTCTATCAGCTGTCTCT
>JAFBJS010000918.1:189195-207365 GCA_016785265.1 Paraplagusia blochii
GAAACATTGTTTAAATAATTGAAGATTTCTATAGGAGATTTCTTTAATTTCCTTAAACTGTAGAAACATAATCTAAAACATGTTTTTTTTTGCACCTTATCCCACAGAGTGAAGCCTGGGTGAAAGAAAATGTACGTAGGATCATCTTTAAAAGACAAAAAATTTGCCCAACAAAAATAAAAAAAAAAACAACCAAGGCTGTGCCAATTTTGTGTTGTTTTAAATCGACACCAGTGAAAATGTTATGTCTGAAAATGTTATGTTTCACTGAGCTTTATAACCTGATTTCATGGCACTTTTATGGATGTAGCCATGATGTATTCACCAATCCAAGCAGCCAGAGTGAAACCAAAGATGGAAAAGTGTAAAAAATCACATATTCAATTTTTTTTTTTTTTTTTATTTTAAAATATTGTCTCTTTAACCACATCCACAATGCCTCCGAATGCATCAGCTGTTATTATTATTATTATTTTATGTTCTTTACCCGCATTAGCAGATCAATAATCTATAGACTGGACATAATCAATGAGGACCGTCTCCGTGAGGTCAGCTCCTCAACAGAGATTAGCTCGGCTGAAGTTTATTTTTTTTCTGACAGCAGACGTTTGTGTCAGTTTTTGAAGATATGATTATCCAACTTGACGCATGTGGATGAAACACAGCCTGGTTCAGGGGTCACATATAGATCTGCTCCTATTGATTCCACTGTCGGGTCTGAAGGTGTATTTATCCAGTCTGAACTACGGGCTGTGGCTTCACTCCATAACCAGGTTGTCAAAAACCATTATGGTTTCAAGTAAGTGAAAAATAGCAGTGTGTCCGGCACAAAACACACTGGTACGCGGCGAGGCTTGTTACCCGCCGTGAGCCAATGAAAATTTGTCATTTCTTTCCTGCACCTCAGCAGCAATGGCTAATGGTGATGACAGAGTGGTCGATATTTCTTGCAGATTTCCTGCAGCTGTAGAGCCGCACCGTTTCCCCACAGTCTACGTCACGCTGACTTTCACTGTGTGTCTCATTTGACTGAGCGTGTCATTTATTGTGAATGTTTTGTTGTGCTTCTCGTTTATTCTGATCTTTGTCCAGGAAGACTTTGTTTTTTTATTTTTTTTATTGTCATGTGTTCCCATTCAGTACTTAGTGATTCCTTTAAGTACATGTGGATGCTTGGCCACAGAGAAATATTTTGGCCCCATCTGTCTATTACATCCACTTGATCCATATCCATATCAACAAAAGAACTGAACAATAGAATCAATAATGCAACTATATTTGATTGGGAAATATTTTCTCAGTGAAGACAACAACAATAAACTCAAAATGACAATGATGAGTAATTGATACAAGATTCTTGTATCAAGATTTGAGAAATCCTTGTTGTGCGCATGTACAGTTAATTCGGGTAGGAAGATTTTATAGGTAGGAAAAAATTTCAGATCACCGAAAATGTAATTTTATTAAGGGGTATTTATCTGACACAACTTATCGACCGGTCCGCGAAAATAGTACGAGACACTTAACCGGTCCGTGGTGCAAAAAGATTGTGGAACACTGTAATAGATCGCTACAGGTTTTATAAATTATACTTCAAATTAAATGTGATGCAGTGCTTGTCCGTTGCTGGGTCGCAGTGGCAGCTGTCTCCATCGTTGCCATCTAATTGCTGCTCCACACTGTGAGCCTGTGCTGCGGTTGGTGAGCCCACTGGAAGTCATGTGGTTTGGGACGACAGGTTAAATAACTATTTTAAAGAATTACTTTGAATTTTATTCTAATAATGCAAACGTATAATCCTGTTGATATTATGAGACAAATGAGGTTACGATGTTTCAAATGACATAAACATTAATCTCTTTGATTTTGAGACAGTGGCTGCAACCCAAAGATTGTCTTCCTTTAAATGTTGCCCTAAAGCAGTATTTTGTCCTACAGGCCACAATGGGTACTAAAATTTAACACAGGTGCAAGTTAGAAGCAGATAGATTAAGCATTTGTGTGTACTAAGATAAATGATGAGTAAAAGTCATGTTGTCTCGCCATAATAAAAGCCCTACAAGCCCAGTTTGCCCAAGTCTGCTTTGAATCTTTGGTTACAGTTGCTGAGTAATCTACCAGATATGGATTCCCATTGTTGACAGTGGTTTTAAAGAATTTCTTATGGTATATTTTTTTTTGCATCAAATTGTAATTATCCATTGAAACTGAGATAAATTGGAAAAACAAATGTTCTCCTGACCACCAGCTAACTAGGTGCCTTTTTTCCCTTCCAGGTACATAGCTATTGTCCACCCCACATCAGAGAAGAGGACCATTCACTGGACCGTCATCATAAACACACTGGTGTGGGTGGGCAGCTTCCTCCTCACCGTGCCGGTCATGATGTACGCCAGGGTGGAGCGCAGGCAGCACATGGAGGTGTGCATGATGTACCTGGATGGCCCAGAGGACATGTACTGGTACACCTTCTACCAGTCCATCCTTGGCTACATCATTCCTC
This sequence comes from Paraplagusia blochii, assembly GCA_016785265.1. NCBI lineage: Eukaryota > Metazoa > Chordata > Actinopteri > Pleuronectiformes > Cynoglossidae > Paraplagusia > Paraplagusia blochii. The sequence goes on from JAFBJS010000918.1 coordinate 191,699, forward strand.
TCATCATCATCAGCACCTTCTACTCTCTAACGCTCTACCACGTCTTCAGCTCCGTCCGCCGAGTCAAGCGTAAGCAGACGGTTTGGGCTAAACGAGCCACCAAGATGGTGCTGATGGTAATTGCATTGTTCCTGATTTGCTGGTCGCCCTACCATGTCATTCAAGTGATCAACCTCAGCAACAATACACCCACCATCACCTTCATCTATGCCTACCACATCAGCATCTGCCTGAGCTACTCCCACAGCTGCATCAACCCCCTCATGCTGCTCATCTTTGCCCAGAACTATCGCGATCGCCTGTGTCGCCGAAATGCGCCGCACAGCTCCCTGCACTCCTCCAAGCTCACGGTGGTCAAAACAGATGGTTCTAGTATAACTAGTAACCCCAACCATCGCTGCACGGTTGTGTGAGAAGTTGTAGCTGCAGATATTTCTGCCAGTGCTTTACTGCTGACTTCAAAATGACATTACTTGATGATAAGTGTTGGCCGTTGGTGTTTCCACAATTGCAAATGACTGAAAAGAGTGTGGGTGCACAGCATCATTATTATTACAATCATCATCATCATCATCATCATCATCATCATCATTATCATCAGCCACACTGAAAGTGAACATGACATGGACCTCAGGTCACACCGAAGGCTGTTTTTACAGAATAAAGGAAGGTGACCTCCTCTGAGACAAGGATTTTTCAGTTCTGACTTCAGTGAAGCACTAAAGACTCCGAGGAGCGACGCAGGTGTGCCTTTGTCAGAAGAATGGGAGCTTTTATTAACCTTTGTCTGCCACCGTCTGCATGCCGACATGCCAGTCGGCCCCAACCCTGGGGCTCGCCCTGTGGCCTCTGTCATAAACCAAGACCCAAAACATAATCAAAAAACTCTGACAGCACGGACTGAATCCGATACCTATTTCTAGGATTAGTTTTATGGAATTCTTTGGTGATTTCTACTAGGCACTGCTGTGGTGAGAAGGTGTCAAGTCAGCTTTCTGTAAAAAAGAGCCACACTTTTAAGTCCTGCTGTGATAATAAAGTCACAATAATAATTGTGTCCACAATTAACAGTATCTCTGTCCAGGTAATGTTTCTTACAAACCAATACAAGTGGTATTAGTCCCAGTATTATTAGTATTTGTGACAATACAGAGTACAAGCACTATACTGCTGTAGGTTGGTGTTCAATACGGTCAGCTGGACAGAAAGTGAGCGCCACTTTCACACTGTTTCCAGATCTCAATAAAGAAAGAGTATATGTGTGTATATATTTAAAACCAAACATATACTCAACACCTGATGAGCACAATATACATTAAATAATGAAATAGTCACTCAACAAAAATGTTACCGATCCACTGCGATGGATACACTAGCAGATTTACCACCAAGACATAAGCACTTATTGTATAGAGCGCATGTCAAACACAAGGCCCAGATTTAGTCTGTTGAGTCATCTCGTATGGCCTACAGGAGCTTAAAAAATATTTATCAAATTCAATCAAGAAAAAATTTATTAACCACAACCAACCCTCCAGATTTTTTTTTCCACAAACCGGGTAAAGAGGATTTAACTGACGCCATAAACCTAATCAGAACTCAGGCATAAGTGTATTGTCTAATCTGCATTGTCTTGTATTTTTAAAAGAAATAAATACGACAGTCGGTCTGTCTCCTCTCTTTGTCCCTGATGTCCAAGCCCCTTCAAACTGCTGACCCTGTTGACCTACTTAGATAAACTACCACGACGACAATGATACACTTCAGCATTTCAGAAAACACATTTAACACTTTTTTTAAACTAACATTTTAGAGACAGATATATTTGTTGTGGTTGTTTGATGAGTATTTTTACTGTAAGTCCAACATATTTTTTAAACTTACTCAACGTATTTAAAGAAATGTCACAGTAAGGTAGAAAAATTTTAAATTATTGAGTGTTTGAACTCTATTTTAAAAAAAAATGGCACTGTAAATGTCAGGCTCTTTTTAGGAGCCGGTTATAAGACATTGTGCACAGAGCAACACAGTTACAGATTTGTGGTTTTTAAAGTTCACTTTGCTCCTGTTTCTGCAGCTTCACTTCTGGAACTGCTGACATTCAGTAAGTGCAGTTTCATTCCAAGGCCATGAAGAAGTTCTTGTTGATAAAATGTTTACTTTTGATTTACCAGAATAATTCATGAAATCCTAGAAACTTATAAATAAATGATCTCCAGTGGAATGGAATATATTTTTGATTATCGCATACATTTCACCAGAAACATTTTTCTCTCTATTTATTATTATTATTTTTTAAGAATTTTGGCACCAACATTTTTGAGGAAAGCGTGTTTGTGAAAGAGCATAAATGAGCAGTGGCAACCGAATCAGATTAGAATTTTGAGTCCACCCCGTTACCAATGTTCTAACTGTTCTAGATGTGTTCTAGCTTTAGCCTGTTAGTCTGTTGTGTTGTGGTGTTCAGACTGACCAGAATGGCACCCTTCACTAACACAAATTTCTGGAAAATTCTGCAAATAATTCCAATAGTGGCTTTTTGCCCACGGTGTCCCAAAAGAATTTCCCCTTCGGCTGACAGGACAGACCAGTGGGCCTGTCACTGCTCCCAGTGGGTGGAGAGAGGAACTGTTTGTGTTAGTTTTGCTGGTGTTTAACAATGGTTTCTGGAGAGAAGTGTACACAACCAAAGGGCTTGTGATGAAGCAGATTATAAATGAGCAGAGCGACTTCTGCTGAAGGACAGAGTACTGAGACAGTGGTTCTGTGTGTAAGGACAGTCACTGTATGTGTTGTTTTTGTTGTTTCCATCATTAATCTCCGCCTGATCCACTGGCAACGGGAGGGAAAAAAAAACAAACCAAAAAACACAGTGTATAATTCAGAGCTGAGACACTGATGTCATAGTTTTTGTGCTCAATGTCTGATCATATAATGATGATTTGTTGTGACTGTGTCTCTGGTCTGCAGTAACTTGTGATGTATGTGATATGCTGTACTATGTGTTCTGTACACACATCATGAGTCCATATTCCTGAGCACACGTGCAACACGCCGTACAAACAGAAAAGATTTGTTTGTGTGTTTTGTACATTGTTTAACTCTCACGTAGGCTCCGAGCCTGCAGGGTGAAAAAAAACACATCTAATTCCCAACCTTCCTCCCCCCTCAACGTTTGTCTGCAAACTTGTGGTCCACGTCCTGGTCCATTAGTAAAGGTTTGTTCATGACATTACTAATAAATGTCACAGTGCAAGCAGAAATTAAACATTCCAAAGCTTAACTGAATTAATTACCAAATAATTACTCCAGTTTCATCCAAAAATGTGTTTCAACGTAGTCATGCATCAAACATCAAACCTGAAGTGGTTCTCAAAGTGAGGGTCATGGAAGTATAGCAGGCCCAGGCTCATTCATCTTAATTTAATTTACTTCTCAATGTACTTCTTTTCTTACATTGCATTGATTAGACATGTATTTATTTAAGTGTGTTACAGAACTGGATTAACATTATCAAATATGTTGTTACACTGGGAATCAAACCCTGGACTCTCTCTGAGAGCACGCTACCAATTCCCACCCGCCAATATCAGGGGAGGGGTTTTATTCTTGTATTTATTTTGCCATAGTAAAATTCAGATTAATTTGGAGTGAGCTAATTTGTTGCATATTAAAGCCGTCCACCCGACAAAAATGAATGAAGCCAGTAGTCAATCAAATGTTATGGCTGACGTCTGTTGACGTTTACTGTATGTTTATATGATTCAGAACGCTCCTAACATTTCAGTGCTAAATCCAGTCAACGTCGACACAAAAGCCACAACACTCACTAATTTACCCGGCGTCACATAAACTGTTCTCCGCGGACCGTTCTTGTTCTCACGTAATTCTTCACCGCTGTTGTTTTTGATATTCAAAGAGCCATGAATCAGATCTTTGACGAGATCTGCGCTTTTACTGACTGATTGGTTCTGTGGTGATACTGGAGATTTATCACCGCAGCCTCTAACCCACACTGAACTACGTTGGCTTTACTGTTCCTGCTGTTCCTCGTAACCTCCTGAATATTTATGAAGGCTGACAGTGTGTGTGTGCCAGGTGTAACAGTAAAAGCAGCTGCATGGGAAATAATAAGCACTGTTACTTACAGGGTGGGAGTTGATCTGGAGGTCCACAGAAAAAGGATGGTAAAAAGGCACAGAATCACAGGCTACTTTGATCTGGGTGTCACATGATGCATAACCCGTTCCTTTGATTTATTTTAATGATTACGATTAGGAGACATAACTCAGACCACTATGTCAGTGGTCCCCAACCACTGGGATGGGGACCGGTACTGGTCCTTGGGTGAATTGGTGCCTGGCCATAGAGAAATAATCTTTTTCCTTTGCATCTGTCTATTGCTTCCACTTGATTCCACCATCAATAATGCAACTATATTTGATTAGGAAATATTTTCTCAGTGAAGACAACAACAATAAACTCAAACTGATGCAGAGTCATTGATACAAGAATTTTTATACTGCTGTGGTAGCAGAAATCTATAGGCTGTGTGATCTTGAGAAATCCTTGTTGTGCCTATGCACTTAATTCCGGTAGGAACATTTTATAGGTAGGCAAATATTTCAGAACACCGGAAATTTTGTTTTATTAAGGAGTATTTATCTGCCACAACTTAATGACCGGTCTGTGAAAATAGTATGAGACATTTAACCAGTCCGTGGTGCAAAAAAGGTTTGGGGAACATTACACCGCGCCCGGGGAGCAGTGTGTGGGAGGCCATGCTCAGGGCACCTCAGCGGTAACTTGGTGGTAGGGGGATTCAAACCGAGGGCCTTGCGAACCCAAGTCCACTTCCCTAACCATTAGGTCACCAACAGCCCAAGAAAAACATCCATTCTCACTCGCATTCACAAGAATATATGTATGCTGTGATAATATACTCCCTACAATACAATCCTTACAGAAGGACCAACAGATTTCCTGCAAGAACACTAACCACTTCTCAAACCATATTATTATAGAACCTGCTAACAAAAAAAATCACAAAGAGTTACAACAGGGCAACACGGTAAAGAAAGTTTCTTGAATGACATTTTCCAAAATGTCATCAGAACTGCGTGAGAGGTGAAACATCTTCAAGAAATGTACACGTCCTGTTGCCCTGAACGTAAATGTTTTTGGATATGATGACCTGGATGACTGAGAACTTACACAGACATCGTGTTGTAAAGCTGTAACAGTTGGAAAAGGTTGCCACACAACTGTTAGAAAAAAAAGACTCTTAAAACCTAACAGTTTATAACTGTAACATAAGGCCATTTTGCTAAGAACTCCTTTTTTCAGGTGACTCTCAGTCCTGTATTCACAGAGTCCTCTCACAGCCTGTGTCTCAGTCTGTTCAACTTGTCATTTTACCCAATCATTTTCAAGACCGGTACAAGCAGCACCTGCTCTGCACCAAAAAACACATTCCAGGCCTGATTGAATAGCAGGACAGCAGGCTTTCATAAACTGGGACAGGAACATAAATCACATGACTTTGTCCAGGTTTTTCCTCCACACTGACGGCTTTTTCCTATCTCAGCAGGGCAGATTTCTCCAAGTCCCGCTGGAGATGAAATAAATTAAATCATGGATTCCTTTCGCTCATTTCTCAGGCCTTTCTTAAAGCACCTCCAGGTTTAGAGGGAAAGCTATCGTCATGAGATCATAAAATTGAAAAGTGTAAATGTCCAGCACGGGTGTTAAAACTTAACTGAGATCACTGGGGTTCAGAACAGCTGAAGATTTTACAGTATTACAAGCCTCACATATAGAACGGTTGTGTTAGCGCATTTTGAAATCATTTTCCCGAGAGTTGTATGAGAATGCCTTTGAAGGGAGCATCAAACTAAGTGTCCATTTCTAAGACATTCGTAAGAGTCTCTTAAACACCATTGTGTCTTTGATTGGTCCCCAATCTTGGAGGTCTTCCTCTCAGAGACACATCCCCACCATAGAGGTTTTTATCACAGATTTATGACAAGGTTTTTATACCTGATGTCCTCTCAACGCAAGCCAAACTTGGACAAGGGACTATGGACCCCTGGATCCAAAGAAGCAGACTTGGGTCTGCAAGGCTTCAGGTTCGAATCCACCAACTGCCAGGTTACCACTAAGGTGCTCTGAGCATAGCACCGTCACGACCCGTATAATTTCTTATGGGCTCACCACCCACAGGAAGGGTGGTGCAACCCATCAACAAGCAGATGAATGAATGAATAATTCCCAGAGAAGTCTAAAAAAGGGATACTTTGCTACTGTCCAAGTTGCATGATCATACATTTGATAAAAGAATATTGAATTAATTTACTTTTTCAGTGTTTCACAAAAGGCTATAAAAGATTTTACAGCACCACCTGCAGTGAAGGAGGCAAAGCCAGAAGCAGAACACTGCAGTCATTCACTTTAACTTGAACTGAGACATGTCCATTGTGTTTTAATACCTTGAAGGACAGTGCTGAGTCATCGCCTTTAGGGAAGTCATATTTCTTGACGTTACACTGTAGAATTGATGTTATAGATGAAAAAATAGCACAATTTACAAAACAAAAACAATGGAAAAGGAGATGAATGTACCAGGACGCCCTGACTAAACAGCTCTGTGGTGTCATTAAACTTTCTATTATTGATCTTAATTAGAAAATGGCAGAGCCCCAATGAAGACTATGACAATCACACTCTGGTGGTTTAACAAGTCCAGGCTTTCTCAGCTCCAAAATGATGAGCACTGAAGGACAAGACATTTAAGTTGAGGATGGAGTAATTACACATCATGCCTCTGATAGCAGGGTCGTCAACTGAAGGTGCTTCACTTGTCCAGGAATGGTTTCTACAAAGTGGCCCTCTTTGTTTTAGTGAATGACCAGGTTTAACCACAGATGGATTTCCTGTGAGGACACTGTTGGGGTTGACACCGCTCTAATCGCAGCGGACCACGGTGCTTTGGCCGGTATCGGAAATCATTTCAAAACATTGACTGGGCTGCACAGGGACCGGCCTCATTGAGAAACTTGTAGCATGGTTAGCTGCTTCAATCAGGAATCATCAGGTTCAAAACCATTTCTTTTCCTTATGCCAGTTATGGGGTTTTCCACATTATCTTAAATTAAATTACTTTAATATGGCTTGAATGAAGCCAATACAGTCCTGAAAATTGCACTGTCACATAAAAGATTTACTACAATTGTATCCATCTGTTCCCCAGAATTGTCAGATTTTGGTAGTTTCCCACTGAAATTATCCGACTTTTATTGATTGGGATATGGTCAGCCCAGTTTGGTGTGAAATAATGTTGGAATAGTTTGTGTGCTTTCTCAAACTGAGTGCATAAAGTCATTCAGGTGGATTTATTAAAACATTGTAGAGTGGAACTTTTTGGCACTCTCTGTACATTCCAGTGCTGCCACAGTGGAGATAAAGTGGCCTCTTAGGTTGTTTTTTTCTTCCCCGGGCCTAAAAAAAGGAGCCTGTGCTGTATATTTAAACATTTCACCCAATGTGACATCCTCATCCTCCCATTAACCCTGCAAAGCTGTGGTTTCCACGTTAGCCAAGGTACAGGAGGCACATAACAAGCACTGCAGGGGCAGGATAGTAAGTCCCACAAGAACTCTCCTGCAGGAAACACTTGCTGGAGTAGCAGATGTAAATTATTCCTCAGGTGGAGACCACAGACCCTTGGATACATCCAAATTAGTCTTTCCTAAAGCAATTATATTACTCAGCTATTTTCTAGGATTTATTTATTTCTCCAAAGTGCAGCTATATATTAACAAATCAGAGTAAATCCCCGAACTACTGAATATAAATAGTGCAGTAGATGAGAACCATGTGGATGATTAACAATCCAACAACAATTTATGCCAGGTCCTTGCAATTAACGTGTTTCCTTTCATTTCTGAAGTAATATAAAATGTTAAAGATATGCAAAATTATGAAGATAAGTAATAAAGCAATTATTTTGAGCCACTTGAGATAGAAGTATCTTTAAATGCTTGCTATATAAATTGTGGAAATGAGCAAATGGAGAACAGAAGGAGGACAGATAGGGAAACAGGAGGGAGTCAGGAATTAGAAGTATGGAAAGCAGAAAGACTGTTGGTGCAGATCATGTGAAGACATGGACAGTGCAGTGGATTTTTAACCACGTATTAGGAGTGAGAGAATCCCTAATGAGTGAAGAAAGAGTACTGATTTTCAAGAAGAAGGATTATTTGCAGGAATAGATGCAGATCCTACAGAGACATGAATCAGCTAAACCACGGAGGTATGGGAAAGAGTTGCTCAATGAAGGCTGATGCAAGAGTTTCAAGCCAGTGTGAAAAAAAGTACTTCTCCTGCTGGTAGAAAAGTTCAGAAAAGGTCAGAAGGAGTTACACTGTAGGTTTAGAGATGGCATATGATAAATTGTCGGAGGAGGAACTCTGGTACTGTACAAGAAACTCGGGAGTGGCAGTGAAGTATGTGGGTGGTTAGCACAGGACACGGAAAAGATCAGTAAGACAGTACTTAGGTGTCGGGTACTGTCTGATGGGTTTATTGTATGGAATAGTATGGAGGGAGTTATTACAGCAACAAGTTTGATGTGCAAAGTTGTAATAACAGATGAGTTGATGGACCTGGTTGTTAAAGCAGACAAATGATTGACGGGCCAGAAGTTTCTTTGTACTGCGCATCTTTATAATACTTATGTGACATAATGTACTTTACCACTAACTTACATGGAGCCAAAAGTCAAACATTAATACGGTTAAGGTTTTGATGCCTGAACATTCTCCCTGAAAATTCTCAGGTTTGTTTGTATCAAAGTCCTCATTCAGACACTTGTTTCCATAAATTCCTCACATTTTGAAAGTGTCCTTACTTTCACAGCATCCCTGAGACTGTCTTGTGATGTTTTTCTTTTCCTTCATCAAATGTTTTCAAAGATGGTTTGAGATCTTGTGACTGCCGACAGAAACCCTTGCAACTGAACACTTGCCGCTGTTTCTTTGACTTCAAATAGGCCCAGCTGAGCTCCACTGCGTCTTTAGCCTCATTATCTTGCCCTGAAAACAAATCCTCTGCAACACTATTACGGTAGTGAGTCAGGTGGGACTTTGTAGGAGGAGGCAGAGCTCCTCCTTGATCATTCAGGCACAGCCTTTGACGTTAAACACTTTTGTATTCACATAACACGTTGTTTTAGTGTTGTTCATTTTAAGAGTATAACTATTTAATTCCAATTAAAAGGCTTTGTGTTTTGTTTAACCTCCAAATGATGAAATTCAGCTTCAGATTCCCTCTTTTTTTTCGGTGAAACTGAAACAATGTGACACCAAAGCTGCAGCTGAAATCCCCAGTCAAATTAAGACGCCGCAAGAAGCAACAACAATGTGAAAAATAAAATAAAAACTTTATTTTTCACCTATTCTCTCCCTCCTCGACAATTTAGTTCTTCGATTCCTCAAACCGTGCTGTTATTGGAGCAGTTAGCTAAGAGATGAGATTCTCCACAGGAATGTTATTGAGGTACAGTGATAACTACAAAACAACACCCAAATCACATACACGAGGCAGCAGACGACTATGTCATTAACGCATGATCCAGGCCGACAGTGTTGTAACTCCAGAGTCAGCCACACAAATTACAAACAGACTTGCTGACAGATTTACACTTAATTAGTCAACAAAAGGTCAATGACAATATAAATCCACCACAGTCCTACAACTGGTACTCATCCATCACCTGTATCTACTGTATCTGACACTCACTTCCTGCCACGGCGCCACATCCTGGCAGTCAAAGCAGAAACAACCTTGAGAATCCTCAACTTTTATATTCAGTTAGTTCCACGCTCAGGAACGCAAGCATCTGCATTTAATATGATACAGATACAGAGAAAATGTATATACTTCACATTTTTGTTTGTAATGCGACAGGAGTGATGACCTGCTCAGGTTTCAGGATAATGTCACCAGAACCACTGCAGACAGAGTGGATCACAGCACAGATCGATGACAGCACTTTACTGCACATTTTTCCATCTACAGCAAGAATTGGCGTAGAAATGAGAACTACAGAATTTCTATTTATCTGTACCTTAACTCTTTAAGTTTTTATATTTTTTTGTTTACAATATTTCCCACTGCTTGTCTGTGAATTGTTAAGTATTCAATGCTATTTTAACTCGTTTGTGTCAAATCTAGTTTTTGACACTTCTTTTATTAAAATTTATCCTATAAAACTCGGCTCCATTACATATTTTTTTATTATTATTTTCGTGTCATTTTAACCTGATAAAAGAGACTCCATTTTGAGAGACAGGAATATAAAAATATGTCAGACTTACATATTACAGCGTGTCCACCATTTCCTTCACTCGTGTTAGTTTGTAGATTTCCGGTAAAATGTTTTTAAAATAAAAACAAATATACAACATAATCCAAACATAATGCAGTTTCGCGGCACTTCCTTCGTCGAAACATACGTCACCACGTTGCCCGCAGGTACCGTTCTTAATTTGCGTCGACTGACGCAGTAACAGGAAGTGACGCATTATGACTTTTCTTTTTACACGTCTCTGACAGAAAGACGTTTAATTATGTCTAATATGTATTTATTTCCCCCCGTTTACAGTGAACAAACACGTCAGCTCAGCTCGGAGCTTTTGAAAACACATTTTCATTAGGTTTGTTTATGTTTATTTACAATTCCATCAGCCATTTATTCAGAAAAGTGTTTTCATATTGTGGTTTCTGTGAAGAATATCGTTTCTAGCAACTTACCTAGCTGCTCTGGTGTATTCCTGTGGTAAATATTGAAGAGTGAGTGAATGAGATGGCCATCATGTTTTTCAACCTTTTTTCAGCAATGGCTGTAAACTTTGTAGCTTATATTCACATTATAAGGCCATGCCAATTACAGTTTTATCGACAGAAATCAAATAAACACAAAAATGTGCAGCACACCTGATTATATCTCACGGAACACTACCGTGCCCCGGCACAGTGGTTGAAAAACACTGCTGTTCTGCCTGTGTACACTTGTCCAGACCTGTCAGTGGCAAAGGAGGCTCTGAAGCTCCAGCCCCTGCACTTTAGGTAAGAATAACTCCAGCAGCTCATACATCTCAGGGGCTCCTCCTTATTGTTGCAGCCCTAAAACAATAACTTAGACGCAGGCAATACATCTTTAGTATCTACACACACATGCCTTACAGTGAGCCACACAAGGAGTTTATATATACATAAGTCGACACAAAGGGTATACAAAATCAGTTATACATGGTTACTGCAAACATGTGTATATTATTATATTCACGCATTGGCTTGGACACATGTTTAAATAATGTGAAAGAATCTGGATGGTGCAATGTTCATGGGCTTCTGTCTGGATGACCATCCTTGGTCTTGTGGAAGCAGGAAGGTTAATCTGGACACACACTGTGGGATCTTGAGACAATTTTGCCATGATTGTTCTCTCCTAGGGCTACATGGCGATAGGTCACGATTGTTAGGCTCAGTCGTGCGTCTCTCGTCGTGTTGCCTGCACAGGGTTACGACAAGTGATTATCACCTCACAATCGCATCCAGACTTCCTCCCGAAGGATCCTGTGAAAATCAAACATGTTTGAAACCCATGACTTTGCCTCAACCTGCCACACTGCACGAACATAGATACAGAGGAGAAAACAAGTCAACAACAGGGTTGGAACAAGACATTTCCTCTTTCTGTCCATACATGTGGTCACTTCTTTATTGTGTTAAAAATAAATGGCACTAATCGTCAAGAAAATTGTTGTTTTCTGAGTATTATTCTCATCATGTCTCAGAAAGTGAACCGTCAGCACCCAACATCTCCCAATACATGCTATTTATACTTTTTCCTAGTCCTTTATTTACAATAAATTACATTACTTTACATTTGGACACTTTTATCCAAAGCAATGGTCAAACCAGAGATCTGCAGGTAGGTGTCAGTGTGTTCCATTTTTCACATCCTTATCTGCTGTCATGTGAAGGCACCAGCAGACTCTTGAACTGATGTAATTATTAACATGGAAAAACTGTGGAAAATTATTTAGAAGTACTGCATAACTGAGAAAAGTTAACCTGCTGGAGTTAAATCATTATTCTGTAGAACACTTCACGAGTGTTTTTCAATATTTAATTAAAGTCATAGTCCTCAGCTAAATTAATCAGTCCGCAGTCCCTGGAAATCACTGCATGCTGGGAGTTGAATTTTTATCTCAAGCTGCTCAATCAAACCAAAGTGTTTCCCAACAATGTGTGTAAATTACAAGTGTAATATAAGGCTAAATAAAAAAAAGTACATTTTATTTCAATAGAAATGATTAAACTTTGGAAATTGAAGCGTTTCATTATGTGTTATATTACGAAAGTCCAAAAGAATATCTTTATATATACATAAATATTTTTTTTTCTGTTGAGTTTTTGCCACAACTCTTGGAATTCATCATTATTTATCAACATCCCCTGAAAGTGCGTTGAACTGAGCGTGTAAACCTGAACGGCGTCTGCCTTTACAGACGTAATGATCGGTGTGATGTTAGATGTGATGTTGAACACCATTCTCCAGGCAGCATAAATCCACAGACTGAAATCCACAGAGTGAAAACAAAATCTCAAACAAACAGAATTCTTCTTGTAAATCCTGAATGACCAACTGACCCATGAAAGCTGAACTGTATTATTGTTCATATGTCACTATGGGATTTGCTCCAAGACTCGTTCTTCTCTTCACTGTTGGCATAATGATTTAAGAAAAACAAAAAAAAGGACGTAACCTGATAATATTGTTTTTTCTCCACAGCGAGAGTGTGTGTTGATAAATCACTTGTTTCCTGTTTAATGTGCAGAAACCCAAATCTGCCCTCCTGGTGTGATTACATGTGGACATTTTATTTTAACCCAAAAATACAGTGTAAATATTAACATTTAGAGAGTTTTTCTATTTTCCTGACATCGATACCACACAGCTGTAGTAGGTGGAGGTCATAAAGTTTCAGAGAAGAGAAAACAAGAGAAGAATGTTCCCTGAACTCAACACTGCCTTTCAGTTCAGAGCTTCATGTTGGAAGAATAACAACTGTACAACACTGTACACAAGTGAGCAGCTCACGTAATCTCTGTGTAGATCTGAGCGAACATAAATTTAACATCTTCTTTGTGATTAGCCCCATCAAAAAAACTCTTTTTTTGAACAATTTTGTGCAAATTGCGATGGTTTAGAGACACTAGGAAAACGTAGAAGACAGGAGACAAAGCTGATGGTGGAGGAGTTAAAGATGCTGAGGTTCTCTTTAGGAGAGACAAGGGCGGACAGGATCAGGAATGAGATGATTAGAGGGACAACACAGACAGGAAGGTTTGGAGAAAAAGCTGGAGAAGACAGATTGAGTTGGTTTGGACATGTTCATAGGAGGGACAGTGGATACATTGGTAGAAGAATGATCCTTGAGATGGAGCTCCCAGGTAGGAGACAAAGAGGAGATTGATGGATGCAGTGAGGGAGGACATGGAGGTAGTTGGAGTTAGAGTAGAAGATACAGAGGACAGGGGGAGATGGAAATTGTTGACTTGCTGTGGCAACCCCTGACACAAAAGGGACAAGTCGAAAGTAAAAGAAGAAATTGCAACAATGTCATTCTCAACAAGGCAACAAACGACAAATAGAATTCCAGCCGACTCACTAACATACAGCTCTAGTTATTTGTGGGAATGTGATGATTATTAATAACAGCAGCATCATATTTTATCCTGCCCTGTTGGTCCGTCCTGTTTGCAGACGTACGTTCTAACGTCAAACTCGGCCACTATCTCTTAAAACATCTTCCTGCAGCTGCTCTCATGATTTTAATTATTTCCTGACGACCTAATTTAATAAGCAGTCTGAAGTCCACCGTGGTGTCCTACTGTACCAAGGAATCACAGAACACATCAAACTATCAGATGTTTTTATCAGACGTTTCTAGATTTCTTGGCTGGGATATTGACAATTCTTACACTTCAGTTATGAAATGCAGGTATAATTTCACAGCTTAACTTTTTATTTCCTAAAATAAGGTTTTTCCTTGGGTCATGTGGCCGTAATCCAGTCTAATGGACGGCAGGACAAACTGTAAAGTTTGCCGTCCATTATAGAGCCCCACGTTGAGACCAGCTTTTATGCTAACAGTCCAGTTTGACACCATAAGGTGTTGGTCCTGTTGTTAAAGGATCATGTATCGTTGAAAAAACATCCTAATTCTGTTACGTAAGGAAACTTCTTTTCTCAGTAACTAATAATGTAACCCATTACTTTTCCCATTCAGTAACGCCGGTATTGTTACTGTGGTGTAAAGGGTCTCGTTACTCGTTACTACCTGTGGTCCAAGGACGGCCGTGCACACTAACTGAACCCGTTTGTGGAAAAGGAGCGATGATTGGTTGACATAGGTTAACATTTCAGGCTAAGCCAATCACAAGGGACCTGGGCGGGTCTTCTTGCCTTATAGGGAAATAACACACGCGATGTGGTACAGCAGCACACACCCAGTGGCAAGTTGAGGTTACTGCCTGTGCCTGTGAAAGATGCCTGTGAAAATGTCTAAACATCTATTTTGTTTTTATTGTTCCACTACATTTCATTATTATAGTTGCTCAGAACACAACACTAAACTTTTTAATGTGTTTTTAAAGTAAAGTAACTAGTTATTAGTTACTTTTATAATTTAGTAACTAGTAACGTAACTAGTTACTAAATTCAGAGCAGTAACTAGTAAGGTAATAAGTTACTTTTTTAAAGTAACTTGCTCAACACCGCTCATGACCTGGATGGGAATCTTTACGGACAAAACTGAAGTAAGTTTTTACTCTTTACTCTACGGACCAGCAGTGGACCTTGGACCTCAGTTTGGAGACACCTGTAAAGATGAGACATGCCTTTACGTTAAGTCAGAACTGGGCAAACTAGGGTCCAAGGTCCAGATGTGGCCCGTTTGCCACGTTAAACTGGTCCAATTTACCCTATAAATATTGTTATCATTATACTTCTGCTGTTTTCCTGTAATGCCCGCATGTATCCTACCTATAGATGAGGTAGAAAAGGCTCAGAGCACAGTGGCATATCAGCCTCTGTGCATGACTTTAATACATCATTTATCTTACTTCACACAAATGACCCAAAGTATTTGCCCACGCCTTCAGCAGAGATCATCTGACTATCTAGACAGTTTAACAACTGCCATCACCAGGGCTTCATTGAATGGGACGTGGCGTTTGAGGCAGGGCGACGGTACAAGACCGAGTAAAAACACAGCGTTAGAACAAGTCCTTCTCACTTCATCATTCTGCATCAACGGCTCGGCAGAACACTGTACGTCAACGGGCTTTAAACACATTACCTAACACGCACTTATCGGCACCTCGGATTCTTGTTACTATTCTCTGATTAAGCGATTCTCTGTCTGGGAGAGCGGGGACGGCCTCGCAGCCCTGTGCTGTCTCTTATACACATCTAGATGTGTATAAGAGACAGACATTGTTGACCTCAGTGAGACAGTGAGACATCAGTAGTTGTGACAGAGACCAGTGTAAGGTCCGGTCAATATTCATTTAAACCCTGTCTCTTATACACATC